>VYZS01059865.1:41835-127015 GCA_013400695.1 Neodrepanis coruscans
AAAATGAAGCCAAAAATCACAGAACTGAATTAATCATCTTGGAGTTAAATCTTGTAAGTAAGACTGTATAAACATTTCAGATTCAAAGGGGATTACAGGCAAATACTGAACTGGTGGAGGAGTTTAGGGATGTTCTGAATTGCAAAACGCACATTTAGAAAGCCTTTCTGGAGCTGCACCTCTGGGCTGGGAGCACATGGAGGGAGGGATGAAGTGGTGCTTAGGGCAAGCAGCTGAGAGGAAATTAGACTTGGCTGAGTCTGGAGAGGCTGAATGAGAGCAGGGAGAGGGAAGAGATTGGCTGAATGTCTGTGGGTCAGTCATCCTTTACCCCCTGCTCTGTCNAACTTGATACTCTCTTTCTGTTTTAATAGGAACAGTTATCTCTGTAACTTATGCCATAGATATGATATAAATTGCTATCCATTTGCTTGGTGGGTTTTGGGGTGGTTTCTGTCAGGTACTGTGGCTGAGGAGGATGGGTAGGAAGTCTGGTGGTTCCTGGCACAAATGATCTTGGAAAAAACCATCTTTCTATGGATCTGTTTACTCATCTGTGAAATGAGCATCAGCCATAGCAGCAAACTCAAATTATCTGGTGGTCATTGAGTGCATTTTACTTTGCATCACTGTGAAACACAGGGATCTGAAATTCTATGTTATCATGATGTGGCACGGATCACCTCATGATGATAACAGGGCAGGGGGAGAAGAGACAGCTTATGTATTTTTTGTGATGGAAGAAAATATTTAGTGTATTGCATAGATTTAGTGCTGCATTAGGACAAGCCTCAAGTGCCAGATTCTCCCTCATAGAAGACAAATTCTTGAGTTCTTTATCCTCTTTCTATCTGCAACAGAGTGCACATGATTAACTAATGGCTTTATTTCCCAAAGAACAGCAAGTGAATCTGAAGTCTGTTATCCTCCTTGTATAGGTACCTACCCAGATTTCATATATGTTAAAGAAATAATTTGAAATGTAAATCTGTTTTCCTAGCATTTTTGACTTGTTCTTCTATTTTGAAATGCTTTGACTTCTCTTTTCTCATTTTACCTGCTGTGACTTGTGGTGCAAGCTCCCTGAACAGTTAATTTCCTTGGATGATTTATTTACCACTGACACTGCAGAGCCCTTGACATAGTAATTGTGATGATGTGATCATCTAAACATCAAAGGCACAAGCCCCTGGTTTCTCATCTCCCTCATGCTGCTGCAGTCCTCCCACCTCTCCCTTTGTGCTCCCTCTTTGTTGCTTTAATCCTTTTGGGGAAGGAAAAAATTATGTCATAATTGGATAAAAACTGGGTGAGTGCTGGAGTAGGTTTCTGCAAGTAACTGCTTCCACGGCTGGCTTTGGTCAGAGGTACCAAAATGCTGTGTTACATCGTTTAGGGTTTTCCTGTCCCCATGTCCCTCTCTTGACCCAGTGCTTTAACTGGCTGTGTCCCAGCAAAGATGGGTTGTGATGTAGCTGGGCAGAGAACAAGGATGTTGCCTGCACTGCTCTTCCTGGAGATGAAGTGGGAAAGTGGGTGTGTGTGTGGGGAGAGCCATAGTTTACTTCTTCACCTGGTGAGAAGCAGCTTTGTTTGCATCTTCAAGGATGAGCCAGGACTTCTGGAAGAGGGGAAAGAGCTCACTCTTTGATGGTATGAGCAGGACCTGCCTGCACTCCAGTCCTCCCTCTGCTTCCCAGGTCTGATCTCACAGAATCACAGTGGCACTGTATTTGGAAAAGCCCTCCAAGACCATTGAGTCCAACCATTAACCCAGCATTGCCAGGTCCACCACCAAAACATATCTCTAAGCACCACACCTATGTGTTTTTTGAACGTTCCCAGGGATGATGAATCCACCAATTTCCTAGATGATCTCCCTACCTGCTGCCCAGCCTGGGCTCAGCCTTTGCAGGAGGAAGACCTCTGCAAAACCTGCAGCAAAGTCTCCTTGATATCTGTGCACAGCTCAGGCCTCTCTGTCCTTGTCACCTCTGCTACATGGAGCCTGTCCCAGGCAGAAGTGATGCCCTGGCTGTGACTGACCTTTGGGTGTTCAGAGCAGCCACCATTCTGGTTCAGTGTGCACAGCAGATACTTGGGTACAGTGATTGCTGCAAATCAGGATCACAGTGTTCTGGACAAACACAACTGTGCAGCTCTTAGAAATGTTTTTGACTTCTCCGACCTTCCTCTCTTTGCTCTCTTCCTTTGTGTAAGATGAGAAAATACATCTTGCAAGAGAAGATGCTGGCTGGAGGAAACAGAATCGAAAGAGGCTTTAGCAGGAAGGAATTTCAGTTTTAAACCTGCATCAGTAGAAAGTTGACCTCAAAAATGAGTTTCTTCTGTGGTCTAAATGGGATTGGATGGAGAGCTCACCTTTTCCATGCTCTTCTGTTTATCTCTGTTGGTGTGAGGAGATGTTCATCCCTTTGCTGTTGGAGTGCTGTGCTGGTTCCCTCTAAGCTCTGTGGGTGCTCCAGCTCCTCAGCTCAGTGGGGAATCTGAGATGCTTCTGTCTTGAGAACAATCTCCCAAAGAGCTTGAGGCCTGGAAGTGGCTCCTCAGCAGGGAGGTAAATGTTAATATGGGGGATTAAAGACCTCTTGGAAGGTGAAAGTCTGGCAGCCAGTATTGAAGTGCTAAATCATTACTCAAGGCATGCTGATTTCACCAATTTAGGCTGAGACCATTAATTAACTTGTTCTATGAGTGTGCACATCTCATTTAGGCAGCTTTGTGTTATTTGTGATAACTACAAAGGGGAAGAAATAAAACGGGACAAAGCACTGGGAAACATGTTGATAGGGTTTTTTTCCTTCTTTTGAAAATCAACTGGAAGCTCCAGTTCCTCCTGAGAGCAGTGGATTCCTGCTCCCATGATGATGCACTCTGGAATTCAGGGGGACCAGCTGACCCAAGGAAATGCACTTACCCCTTGGCACAACTCTCTCTTCCCAGACAGCAGGAGCCAAGTCTGCTGCTGCTGCTCCATTACATGCTAATAGTCTGAGAAATAAAATACAATTATTAGTTGAATTGTTAAATGGACCTAGACCCTGTACTAGAAATCCCTTTCCAACAGCAATTAGAGCATACAGTAAAAAAAAAAAAAAGCTGCAAAAGCAGGATTACTGCAGGGGTTATTTTTTTATATGCTTCTTAAGTGCAGTGGACTGTTTGGTGTATAGGATGCAGCTCTGGATGAGGCTGGGATGCAGCTCTGGAACTGACTCTTTGTGCAGTCAAGTCTGTGCTTCAGTTCCTCTGTGGGAGGAGAGGGAGATCCATGAAGAAGGTTGCAAAATATATCAACCTAATGTGTTCTTTTGAGAAGCATCTTCACAATGCACTGAAGTTAAATGTCATTGTGTGATTCAGCTGAAGACATACCAAATCCAGTGCTCTGGCATTGCCATCATGGAGCAAAATGGGTTCTGTTCTTCTGAACCTGACTGAATCAAAACACACAGTAAGTCCTTGGTGTGCATTGGGAGGCTTTGTGGGTAAAGCTCCCCTCTCTCAGGGGATGACAAGAAGGGATGGAAACAGGTGCAATATGGAAAAAGCCTGTGACTTTCCTAGGTGTTGGCTGGCTTTGCTGCAAATTTTGGTGTAGGCATATCCTTTGTCTCTTAGTAAAGATGGTAGGACCCAGGGAGGAGCCAGCCTATACTTCTCCTGCTGCAACAGGAAAAAAACATTAAGTTGGGAGACATCTGCCCCCACCTTCTTCCACACTGCAAAAAAACTGAGGCCAGGAGTGTTTAAGCTTCCCTGCAAAGCTATAGGTCAGCATGGAATCTGCTCTTCCCAGCAGGGAATGCACAGTGGGATGTGGAGAGAGAGAATGTGTGGTTGTAAGGGTTTTGTTTATGCCAGAAGCTTGGCTGGGTGAAGGCAGATGGAAGTAATTTTAAGGGGCAGGAGCCAGCTGACAGTTGCATCTTGATTCAGAACGACTATGGGTGAGCCAGTCCTTAGAGGAAGTTTTTATCCCAACCCTTGTCATTTAGTGGTTGTTCTGTGCCCTTAGAATGAGTTTTTATATGCCCTTACTGTCTGCCCAGGGTGTTTTTAGATGCTGCTGCAACTCCAGCCCTTCCTGGTAATCAGAGATGATGGGGAATAATGATTTCCATGGTGTTTGCAGCTCTTAAAGGGTTGTAGCATCTTGCTTTCGATTTCTCTTCTTACATCTTAAATTCCAGACTCCTGGAATCTTAATACTGCAATAGCTGCACTTCAGTGGGTTTGTGTATTTCAGGGCAGCCAAGGAGATTCTGTACATAGGAACCTCAAAAGGCAAATAGAAAAAAACCCAAGTGATGATAACTCTATAATGCATTTCTCACTGCTTTATGTGGTCTTATCCCAGACAAAGCTTTATTTTTCATCCCATAATTATGTGACTCCCTGTGGGCGACTTAAAGCAAGCTTTGAAAGGTCGATAATTTTATCTATTATATGCCTCCTGTGATCTCTAAGTGTAGACACTGGTACTAGAAAGAAGGTTTTGAGGGCAAATTCCTGTAGTTTCAGTGAACTGCACTATGAGACTCAACTGCTTTGAGCCTGTTTAACAGGATTGTCCACATTTGCATTTGTAAGTGATATGGTTGAGTAATGTGCTGCTGGAGGGGGCTGCTTCCTCTTCCCATCTTACCTGTCAGCTTAAGCTTTGAGTGCATTCCTCCAACACCCTTTTCTTTTACTGTAATAACTGTCTCAGAAGATGAGCAGAACCAACAGCTGACTTTTTTGACCTTGAAACTAATATTTTGCACTTCATAAGCATTTTATGTGTCAGATTTTTTTTTTGCTTGTCATCTTCTAGATCATATTATGTGTAATGGTTCATACTGAAAGAAAATAAACTTTCATAGGTCATCAATGGAATAGATGTTTCTCCAGGCTGAATTAAACTGCAACTGTGTAGGACAACATTTGGAAATAGTGGTTCAGAAATGTGATTCAGAGCAGAGATTGCTCAGACCAGCAATTACAAAGCCATGTCCATTCGTATCTTCTTGCTACTGCCTAAACCCACAGCCCAAACTGGTACGTGGCTGTTCTCTTAGGAAAGGGAAAAAGAGCAAACTTGTGAGCTGTAGGCTAAAGCAAACAGATAAGAAGCTTTGAAAACAGATGGGACTGTTTTGAATCAAATCCTGGAAGGGGGAGTTAAAGGCGTTGGGGGGCTCGTATGAAAGGGGGATGACTCACTGCTGTTGTCATCGAGGTTTCTGCTTACAGGATTAGTGATTATTGTCCAGGAACATAATTTATCAGAATCCAAATTGAAGACAGAAGTCTCTAGCCTGAAGGCTCTAGCCTGAGACCCCTTTAGCTAAGGCACACGGTGCTGCATGGTGTCAGCTCCTTTCTCCAGCAAGGTCCTCCTACCTCTTGCTCCAGGGCTCTGGCAGAGGCACCCTCAGCCTGCTGCAAAGGGTCTTACAGGCTGTCAGGGCTGGAGACTTGCCAGCTCTGCTCCTTAGAAAGTTATAAGCACTGGGAACCCCTTGGAATTGCCTCAGGGATTCATTTGGCTGGTGCAGAAATGAAGTGAAGTTGTTGGAGTTGTGTTGGGAGAGGAGTGTCTCTGATCCTATAGTGCCTGACACTATGGGAAACTGCATTTGGAGCATGCTGCCAGCTGAACCTCTACATTACTCTGTCAAAATATTTTCCTTCCTTTTGCCCCAGTAGTTCTGTTATAAGGATGCATTCTTGATAGAAAGACATCTGAAAGTGTGGGCAATGGATAGACAGTGGCAAGTGAGAAAACAACTTGAAGTCACTTAAAATCACTCGAGTCCAATTTTTTTTTCCTTATCGGGGGCTGGTAGTCTCCTGCTCTGTTGCTGCTGAGCCTGGGTCTGTCCCAGTGCTCACACAGAAATTCCAGCTTGCCTGAACAGCAGTGGCTCATAAATACAAGGATGAATCTTTGGGAGAGAACTTTCCAGCTGTTCTGTCTCTCCACATTAAATCTTTCTGTGCTGGGAGGAGAGAAGTGTTTGAAGATGCAGGGCATCAGGACCCTGAGACCCTCCTACTGAGCCCCTGTTGGCAGCACTTGCAACTTTCCCTTGCCTTAATTTTTAGGACAGGATAATTTCTTCACTGCTGATGTGTGTTAGCAGGAGGTTTTTTGGCCCCTTCCTGGCTAATAGGTGACAGCTGATAGAGAGTGGGATTTGATCAGACACAAGAAGAGCTTGGAACAGCTGGAGCACAGCAGCTGCCCTTGTGTGCCCCCCACGATATGGGATTTGCCATGGGAATACTGCCCCAAGAAGGGGGTCTTCTCTAACTACACTTTCTGCTGGGTGCATGGAAGATGTTTGTCTTCTTCTGTATATTGTGGTCCCTTCTTGAAAATGGCACTGTCTCCTGCTCTGGGACTGACAACCCCAGGCCTCTGACTGCTGAGTTTTCCTGTCTGTTGTGAAATGAAAACTTTCTACTGAAGTCCCACATGTCCCTGTGGGCTCTGGGCTGTCCAACCAGGACTGTGACCAGCTGAGGTCTCCTGCCCTGAGATGAGCTGGGAGCAGCTGGGATGTGGCATCTTCCAGGAGTGCCAAGTGAATCTGCACATGCATAAGTGCTGTAGGTCACTCTCCTTTCTTTCCCCAGGTCATGCAGGATGTCCATACTGAGCAGATGTAACTTCAGTACTTCTGCTCCTCCCTTTATTTTCCTCAACTTCTTTCTTCACTGCTAAGACCCCCAAGACAAATCACCAAACCCCAGCTCTCACTCTGGATGTAACAAAAGAAACAGAGTTGTCTTGTTAACTTCACCATTGCTGCACACACGCCTGGTTATGCAGCATCACTTGGAGAATATAACACTACCTGACACAAACAGCAGAGTCACAGCTCCACAGGGCCTGAGGTGATACAGCAGGGAATCCAAACTGTGCTCTGTATCAAAACAGCCTCTTTAGAAATTGTGCTCAGCAACTCCAACCAAGCCCCTTGTTGCCTTGCCGGGTGCTGCAGATTAGTGCTAGTGCAAGACTGGGCTCTTACCACAATCTCAGCTATTTAATTAAAATAACATGGAACAAAAAGGGAGAATTAGTTAAAAATAACAACTCTCAGAAGCCAAGCTTGTCTTTTTATTAGACTTGTCCTCACTTTCTCTGCTGCTCTGATAAGAAGGATGTTCTCCTTCCGGGATAGAGTGAATAAACTGGGATGAAACTCATTTGTTGGGGCATTATGTGTTAATTAATTTTGAACACTAATCCTGTCCCCATACACTGTTCCTTTTTTCTCCTGGTTTCAGATAGTAGACTACAGTTCTATTCAAGGAGTGGATGGGCAACTTTTACTGTTACAGAAGGGAGAAGGTTGTGTTGGCCCCCTTGTCCCCAGGGCTATGGGTGTGTTTGCTTAGCCCTGTGCAGAAGGTTGTTTTTGGGGAGGTGGGAAGTTTGCAGAAAGCCCATCCAGAACATATGAAACATAATACCTCAAATGATGCTCTGAGCCTCAGGTGCTGTATTGCAGCCTCTTGCTTGTGTGAATCCCCTGAGAAACAAGACTTTGATCCCCACTGGGTTGTGGATGCTGTTGTCCCTGTGTCAGCCCTAGCAGTGCCCATGGTCTTGAACTGGGCACTGGAGTCCCTGACAGATTATAGTTTTTTTTCCTCCCCACTAAAGATACTGTGTGTATTTTCTATAAAATTCTCTTTTTAGAATAAATTAAATATTCTGTCAAGAAGCTTGAAGATTGGGCTGGCTTCCTTTTTGAACCCAGACTTCCAGTGGAAGATATTCTGTTTTTAAGTGGTCTCTTGGACTTCATGGGAAGTTTGCCATTCAAAGGTTGGATGGCATGGACTCCTTTAGTCTTTCTTAAGTGATTTTATTATTTTTTCTATTCTTTTTAGTCCTTTTTCTGGATCAGCATTTATTCCTGGCTGGCCCTGCATCCTGCTTACTTAGCTTTGCCCATTCTTTCAAAATCAATATCTGCTTCTAAATTACTGAAGTTAGAGAATAAAATAAAATTAAAAAATGCAATTTTGGTTTGGCATGTAAGTATTGCTTATAAAATCCTAAGATGGTTTTTAATACAAGACATCTTGCTTTCTCATTTCTAGTGTATACATAAGTGTCTGTAAATGAAAATCCCTGTTCAAGGAGAGGAATAATAATGTTCAGCAGTACTGGAAAAGGCCTGATTTTTCATTCTGTCCAAGTTTCTAAGCTACTGCAGGTGTCTTGAGCAGTGACTTCATGTGCTGCCCTGCAAATTCTTTCCCACACTGTGATTCCTCTGGGCTTGCTTTCTAGTAACAGTAAAGGGTGACCTCTGTCCTGTCATCTTGTTGTGATTTCAGGTGAATTAAGGGACAGACTGGAAAAAACGTGTATGAAACAAATTCCAGCTTGACAACATGCTCTTAAAATACACAGAGCAGGAAAACATTAATTACTTAGTGGCTGTGGACAGGACTGATTTCTCACAAGGGCAATTCTTGGATACAGTGTGTTTCACTCCTTGAAAGCAAGAGACATTTGGGATCTGACTTGGGTTTGACTGTAGAATTGGGACCATGGTGGCTTTGAAGAGCTGAGAGCAGGTCATAAAATAAGGAAAATTATCCTCTTCTTAAAAATCAATGTTCTTTTTTGCAGTGTATTTTAAATTACATTCTTTTCTCGTCTCACGGCAATTTTGTTCTAACAGAGATCAATTTATGAAGGCTTTTATCTATGATAAAACTGAATTTGGTTGGTTAAAATGTGGAGCAGAACTGATTGAAGGGCAGCCCCTGCTAAAATGAGCTTGGGTCATCCATGAGGCTGTGCTGGGTTCAAGCCTCCCCAGAACCATCTGTTGGCACTGGAGGGATTGATCTGGCATGGGAAAGGCTCCAGTGAGCTTTGTGTCTGGTTGCTGGTCTCTCACAAACAACATGCCATCAGAAAAGGGTCCATTGGGAATATTTGATCTGTTTAACTATTGATCTAAGCAAATCAGTCCCAGTGGAGTTTATTATGTCCTGGTGAGAACTTAGACTATCTACCTTAAATCCCTATTCCCATGGTACTTCCTAATAGGATAATAGATCATTGTCATACAAAGGCAATTACACCCTAGTAAGAATTTACCATGAGAATGAGTACTTAAAATGCAAAGTAGATCTCCCAGCAATGGGGTTAGATCTCAATGTTTCTGGCATAAAGGAATTTAGCAGGTGAGGTCATGGGTATTCCCATGGAAGAAGGAAACTTTCCTGGGAAAAGGGGTTGTGTTGATGGTAGGTGGTGCTGCTGATTCACTGATCTATATTTGTCTATTATAAGCAAGAAAAAAAACTGGTTTGAGTTTTTTTAATGAATTGGTCTTTTATTTATGAATTGCTGCTTTTTCCCCCTCTGTAAGGAACCAAATAACTCACTCACTCTGTGTTCTGGGGTCAAATTTAGAGGTTCTGCTGAAAAGCCTGCATAGTTCACTAAATATTGGCACTTTTGTGGAGAACACCATCGCAAGTGGGGTTGAATGTTGGAGCAGTGAGGGCATTAGAATCAAGGTGTGTGCTGTTGTTTGAGAGTCCTAGCCTGTGTCTGAGCCACACCACATGCATAGAATAGTATTAAAAAGACTTTTTGCTTCTCCCTCATTACACTATCCCTTTTGAAATCCCATTGTGCTGTTTACATGTTTATCCTGGAGCCCTCCAAGGCTGAGGTTCCCTCCTGTGGGTGTTTGGGGTGTTGGAGTGGAGCCGTGTGCCCTCTAGTGAGCCACTGCCCGGGATAAATCCCTGTGGGAGCAGAGATTTGCTGCTCTCCATCCACGGCCTCCCGAAGTTTTTGATCAGGGTAATCCTTTTAATCTCAAGCTGTTGATGCTCTGTCTTCTTCGTAGGAATCTGATCACTGACCAATTAGTGGGTGTTAAGTAAAGTGGGATAAATTTTGCTTTCCTGAAGAGTATTGCCACTGCCAGAGTGGGAAGGTGCCTGTTGTGACACAGGATCCATATAATAAAATTTAATAAAATTGTAGGGTGGCTTTTAACAGCTACAGGAGTGAATCAATGGGCTGGGGTAGCGTGTGCCCTGTGTTCTGTCATCTCTGATGGTGAGACCCCTCTCTGGGGCTGTGACCCCTCTGTCGCACTGCCCTATGGCACAGGCTGTTGGCATCCCTCTGTGCCAACCACACCATGTGAGCACTGGGAAAGGTTTTGCTCTGTTCCCATCAGGCTGAAATATTTCAGGATGGGCTTTTTTTATCCTGTATTTCTTTGGCTGTTTGTGCACTGTAGTAATCGTGGTGTGCACATGTGTGGGAAGGGTTGAAACTCCTGCAAGTCCTGTCAGCTGCTGTCATCTTCAGGATCTCTAGGATTCAAAATACAATTATTGAGGTTGGCAACCCTGAAATCCCTGGGGATGAGGGGCTACCCAAGCAGTGTTAGGCAGCTCCCCCAGGCTTGAGTTTGATATGTGAGGGTCCCCAAAACTGTAAGCAATGTGTGCTGCAGCTGCTGAGGAGAAAAGGCAGGGAGAGCAGGAGATTTTGGCAGTGTTGGATGGTTTTAGTTCTGGAATTGCCCTCTGTAGGAGCAGGTGTGTGGATGCAGGAGGGTTGTTGAAGCAGAATTCACCCATGAGGTGAGTTGGATGGGTTCCCTGCATAAGAGCAGGCTTGAAACAGTCGCCGGTGCCCTGGGCCATGGAAAGACCGGTCCTGCAGCAGCAAAGAGCTGCTACATTTTGGGGATACCCAGGGGCTGGAGGGGGGAGATTGGGTAAACAGGGTTGGAAGAACTTAGTCAGGATGTGTTTGTTTAAGGGATCTGCTCCAGCCTGACTCCTGTAATTAGGTAACATATATATTTTTGTTCCTTGGAAACACTTCATTCATTAGCCTAATGGAGGGAAGGATTATGCAGAGATGAACATAAAAGATGTTAAGCAAGGTGGGGTTTGCATCTGCAATGAACCAAGGCATGCAGCAGGCATAGCTGCTAAATGGGGTGGGGGGCACAGAAGCATCATCACAGAGCTGTGCTGCAGTTCAGTCTGCACCAGTGTCTTGGCTGCGTACCTCATGTCATCTGTAAACTCTATCTAATACAAGCAGGCTTGGACAGGGAGGTTGTTCTGTGTGACTGCGGGGAAAAATCTGAAAAAATGTTCCCATTTAGGATGCATGAGATTTTTGTATGGGGAAAATAGATATTCTGCCTTGTAATGCCCCATGAAGACGCTGCATTAGAGTGAAGTAATGATAAGGATGAAATCCACATATGATGTATAGAACTGAGGATAAGTGAAGGCTGGAGAACTGCAGGTGTGAATTGATAAGGCTTCTCCCAGCAAAGCAGTCTGATAACATGCCAGAGGTGCAGTCATGCAGAGATGCTTTAAGATGTTCTAAATCCCAAAAGTCCAGATCTCCAAGTGGAATATTCTGGATGCTGTAGGAAAGGAGGGGGCTCCTTTGGGGGTGCTGGTTTTACAGGCACTCTCTGGGATGTACAGGGAACCAGGTGAATCTCTCCCCAAATAGCAACAGATCTCTACTAGAAGACTGAAATGCAGCAAAGCACAGACACTAACAGTGCTGCAGCGATAGAGAATGAGACATCCAAGAGCTTGATTCCCACTAGGAAGTCATTTTATTGGGAGAAATGAGGAGAAGCGTCTTGAACTTTGAGCTGCTTGTGTGATTTGATGCATTTGTGTGGTGCATCCCATTGGCAACAAAACAGCTACTGAAACCTGCAACTTTGAGAACTGAGATATTGGAGGTATAAGAACAGTGTCACAGGTTGTATTTCTATTGAAGTGTTAATAGATACTCTCCTTTCCTTCTATGAGAAATTGAGGCTGGTGGTCTTGATTTCCTTTCAGCCTGTGAGACAGATGAGAATGAAGGGGAGAGAAGTGGAAACAAGACTCCCTATTCCTGACTGAATAGGAAAACTAAGGCTCCAGAAGAGATGCATATATGTGAAAAAAAATCTGGGAGGAGGAGGAAGGGTTTGTTTTGCTACAGCTTTGGCATTGAAGTTCTAACTCCTCTGTTTTGTTCTTATTTCGGTCATCAAATACCCTCTTTCAAAGTGGTTAGGTGCAAGTCTTAAATCCTACAAAACCACTTTTTTTTTTTCTTTTTTCCTTTCCAAGCTGGGGCAGGAGCAAACACATGACTTGTGCCGAGATGGCCTTCAGCAGAGGCAGCAACAGGCTGAACCAGTTTGCTCATTGCTTTCGTCTCCTGACAGGCGCTCTCTTGTCCCGGCGCCCTGGGAGGTGCTTGGTCTCTCCTCCTGGTGCTGTAGGAATTCCCCTGCCTCCAGCCACCAGCTCAGTGCTGTGGTGTGTGGCCAGCAGCCTTCGACCTGTGGCAGCCCCACGGAGGAGGCTGAGCAAGAAGACCCAAGCTGAGGCTGGAGGACTGAGTGGAGTGTCCAGATACAGAGTTAAGGAAGGTTTTATGGCGTGGGGCGGACCGTGAGGTGTGCAAGCAGCTTTCCCTTCCAAAAGGTGCCTGTCTCCCGAGTCTCAGGTGAGAGGAACTTGTTCTTTGAGTTGACAAGTTGAGTTGCTTGAGTGCGTGAGACTGTTACTGTCTTTTGAGTTGGGGGGGGTGGTTCCTGTGGTTGGTGGAAGTGTTGCTGGGATCTCTGGTCAGAAATGACTGAGCATGAAGGGTATTCAAAGATTTCTTCCAGGTTTACTTAGCATGGGAGCTGCTTATGGCAGACCTGCTCCTGGTGTGGTTCCTGAGCTGGCATTCCTGGGTGAGGCATTCATTTAGACATGATGTGTAACCGATGTTGAGGGGATGGAGCCTTTAACAGTGTGGGAATGCTGCCCTGGCTTGGGCCAGGTGCTGGAGCCTGTACCAGAATCTCACAGACTGAATGTGATCTCTGCTGCAGCAGCAGCCAGCACTGCTGAGCACAGAGCCCCTCCAGCTGCTCCACAGGCAGAAGAGCAGGTATTTTTGTTGATTTGGGGTGTGGGTTTTGCTCCGTTTCCTGGCAGATCTTGTCCTTCAGCAAGAGCTAAAGATGGGGCAGCACCACCCTCAGCTGAGCACTGGGAGGGCTCCGCTCCCCCAGCACTGGGGCTGAGCACTCCTGAAACCCCCCTGGGTGGGGATGGTCACCTCTGGGGTCTGTACTGAAACTCCCTGGTGCTTTGGTTACTGTTTGAGATCTGCCTGAAACCAATAGACATGAGAAGTTGGAAGCTGTCTGACTAATGTCAGGTTTTCACAAGTACTTGTGTACAAGTCTCTTATATTTCAATCTAAAGATGTGGAAATGTTGGCTGCTTTTCTCCTCCCACTTTATCATAGTGGAAGAATTTGCAGCAACCCTTGGAATATTTAGAAAAGAAACTGCTGATCTAAACATGCTCTGGCATAAGGCACAAACAGCTGGAAAATGTACCGTCTTCTGCAGTATTTTAAGGATGTGTAGCATCATCAAGGGCTATTCACTAGAGCTGACACCATGAGCCTATTTTGTATGACAGAAAATAAATGATCTGTCCCCACCTCTCAGTAGATTCTATCCCAAATACGCAGTGAGCAGCTGACAGATACCTTTCTCTCGTGACAGACATTGTGCCCATCAGCTCATCCTCAGAAGGGATATGTGAGTAAATCCCTGTGATGGAAGCTGGCAGCAAACATATTGAGAAACAGATGGTGCTGTGCTACAACTTTACCTTCTGTAAGGCAAATGCCTCCTTCAGCAACACAAGAACAGGAATAGTATTCCAGTTGCTGCTGTGTTCTGGGGGGTGGCTATTTGATTTAACAATCAGCAGGAGAAAGGTGAAGGGGTAAAAGATGTAACTGTTTTTTTTTTTTTAACTCTCTGAGGATTTGGAAATGTAGCATCCACTACATTTGTGTTCAAATCCTTGAGTTTATTTTCCCCTTGCCATTTCTGTGTGAATCCTAGCAATGAGTTAGTTGTGTGCTGAAGGAGTTTTCTATCTGTGCTGAAGGGACAGATGACCCCGTGTCCTCCCAAGGCCACTTAGTGCATGGGGGAGGGTGGGAATCTGTGCCTTTATTCCTCTGCAGGCAGTCTATGGGACACTGGAGCTCCTCTCAGCCTTTCAACTGTGCTTTCTTTTCACCTCCAAGACCCTATTACTGGAGATTTTCCCAGTTGAAAGCTACTACCTCTCTCTGAGAGTTCCTTCCATCTTTTTTCCCCATTGTGGTTCAAATATTCTTGTTTGCCTCCCTGAAGGATAAAAAATCTTAGGATGTAGGAACAAGGGACAAACAGCAACTTCAGTTTTGGTGGATACTGAAGATGGGACTGGACTTGGTGACTCACCTGATTATCCTGTAATCCACAGCATCCCATGCTGAGAGACAGGTGCATGTAAGGAGAAGGAAGTTTGGCTCCTCTGTTCCTTGTGTGGCTTCTCAACGACTTGAGAAACAGGTATATGGGGCAGGAGGTAATCAAATTGGGTGTAGCAGGGTCCAGTCAGCAGTAGCTGGAAGTTGTTCTTCCTCCTGATATAGAACTGGAGTAAGAGGAGGACCAGGTGCTCTAGTTTCCCTGGGCTTGATGTCTCCTGTCCCCTTCCAACCATGTGTGCAAGATTGGGACCAGGGCTCCTGGGAAGCATCCTGCAGGAATAGCTGGGCAGGACAGAAGAACCTGCTCAATCAGGCAGAGGGCTTCCTGGGCTACAGTTTTGCCCATTAATGTGAATGAGAATAGCAGATTTTTTTTTCTTTAATGTCAGTTTGATCCTCTGACCTCAGAAAGGGCCTAATATGAGCACTACAGCTGTGTTTCCAAGCATCCTCTTCCTGCTCCAAATGGCTTCCTTTCTCTGGCTGAGCTCTCATGTCCTCTCCAAGGTGGAAGGGGAAAATGCATTATAATTCTGCAGCCTTGGCAAATGAGGAATCACACCCATGAAAACAAATACCCAATAATTAGGACCATGAAGTGCTGATTGAATCAGTTCTGATAATGGCAAGGGCAGTTTTCAAGCCTGCTTTACATCCTAAAGAGGGTGGGGAGGGGGAAGCAATATGGGAATTTTTCTTTAGGAAGCGATTTCATCCCCTCTTATCCATCTATTTAAGAACTTTTTTTGCCAACAGGTACTACTCAGTTCCCGGGTTTTTTTTCCATTTGAAGTACAAGGGGGAAACTGAAGTTATTGCCTGGGATAATTGTTAACAAATGCTGAATTTTCATCTGTGCTCATTATAGCAGAAATAACTTTTTAAAGTGTATGAATGGTCTCAGATTGACCCCCATTGGGGACTTTATGCTGTTGCAGGATGGCCAGAGGAGGGATTAGGAAATTGTAGTGAGCAATGGCTGGGTTAAAGCCCTGCTCCCAGCATGTCTATTCTGCTTGTCTCTCTGCCAGTGTGACAAGGGAAGTTAAACAAAGGATCCAAAACACTGGATCCAAACTAAATAAAGATGAATTTTAACAGTCTATTTTATCACAGGTCTTTGAAGTTCACTCTCCCACTTTGCCATCATCTCTTTCCTTTTGTTTTCCCCAGACAGCTACAAAACAGGTGATGGTTGAGTAGTGGGCTGGGGTAACTCATCCCTGCACCAATGTCCTCACCCTCCTGCAATACTGGGATAAGGGACTGAACAGCTTTACCTGCTGGATCTGGCCATGGCCACCAGCTGTGGGGCAGATGTGCTGGCAAGTGTGGAGGTAGGCTGTGAAAAAGGGGTGAAGTGTGGGTAACTCTCACCTGGCAGGGACAGGACTCTATGCCCAACACCTGCACTCTGCTTCCTGAAGGGATGAGGTCCTGCTGACCTGAACGGGCTGACTCAGCAGAGGCCACAGCCACCCTGGCCATCCCGGCAGTGTCCTCCGCCTTTCCCTCCTGTTTCCTTTCTCATTGTTGGTGTTTCTGACATTTCCCAATGTCGCTGCTCTGGTCCTGCTGGCGTTGGGTCTTTCTCTTTTTTTAAAAAGGGAGGGAAAATTGCATCAAGACTCCTTGCTTTTGGAGGAGCTTTGCTCAGACTGAACATGTAAAGTGTGTATTGTCTTAACTTGACCTGTCTTTCCTGGTGAGAGGAACTTTGAATTTCTGTAGTATTAGTGCAGATTTCTTGTCCAGCTGTTGAAACCTTCAGGGCAAGTACAAGGATGGCAACTGAGGGGTGACTGACCTGTGTGTGGTGGTTCCAGAAAGCACCTTGTGAAGTGCAGAGCAGAGTTATGGGTCAGGTTTTTGGTGCAGATGTTGTAGGCCACTACTATGTAGGTGATTGATTCATGACCTGTATGTATTCCTGGGGCTGGATAGAAAAGAAATATTTTTTAAAAAAATTATATAATATTGAAAATATTATATATATTTAATGTTGGATGGTTTGAATAGTTAATGATTTAGCTACTCTCCTTGATCTCAGGAGGCATTTTGCACTGAGCAGTGACAGGAGGAGCTGCAGGAGGTGGTGGCAAAGAGTCCCCGTTGGGGTCAGGATGTTGGTGTAGCAGCATGTGGAGCAACCATGGCATTCCCGGCCTCACTGTGAGCCTATTGAGGGCAGCTGGAGGCTTTCCATCAATTTCAATGGGCTTTGAATCAAGCTCATGGTGTGTGCTGCTTGTTTGTTTTGGAGGCCTTCTGAGGATGAAAGCATCCTTTCAATGGCTGCTCTTTCCCCTTCTCCTTTGGTTCAGCTGCTCCTTGCACCCTGTGGTTGTGATGTGACCCCTCTTTGGGAAAATGCCATGAGCTGCTCAACTTGTTTCCTTCTCCACAGCAGAACACCCAGAACCCAGGCTCACCTTCAAGAGATGATTTACACCAGAGCTCATCTGCTCTAACAACAAAACACACCGACCGGCCTCCTTTCAAATTCTAGATAGTTATTGTCCATTTATTTGTCCAGAGCTGGCAAATGAGCACTGTATAGGTACTTTGTTAGTATAATGAGGCACTAATTACTGTAGCAACAGATGATACATTGTGAAATTGTTTTTTCGCTTCCTAGCTTGAGAAGTGCAGTTGCAGCCAACCTGGGTTCGCAGAAAACATCACTCTGTCACAACAAGAGTGCCGGCAATTTATTATAAAGATTTACAGTACCAATTTCTTTTTGCCTCTTCTATTTACCAGTGCTGTCTCTTTCCCCTGGTTTGTGATTCTCCTTTGGTAAAAATTGTCTGAGAAAATGCATTGCTCTGCCTCAGAAGGCTCTGAACTGAGCTTACCCATAGAAGGTACGATGAGATCTGTTGACTTCAGATTGTGCAGGATCAAGTCCCAGATTAAAATATTCACAGGACCATTTTCTTGAGCATGCCAGCATGGTGGGGTTGAATGTTGGTGGTATGGTCTGAGGGAGATGAAATGGAAGAGCATCAGCTGCCTGTGCTGTTGCCCTCATCCTTTCCAGCCTCTGCCAAACAATGGCCATAAAGATGAAGATGGGTTACTTTAAATAAGATTTTTGATGGAAAGCTTCCATCAGTATTGGTATTCTAGTGTGCCAAATACTGAACGAACACAGAAATGAATCCTGCTTTGCTGGGTTTGTAGTCTGAAGCTGGGGATAGGGAGAAGCACAAAGGCATCCAAGATGATGTCTTGGTTCATGTTTGGTAGGATGCAGTGATCTGAATTCTGTAATCTGAGCATATACATAGGGAAGGGCAAATTCTTTCCTGGGTGTACCCTTTGCCTAAGCTAGGCATAACCCATTAAGTCTAATCAAGGGCAGAGCATTGCTTTGAGTCATGATTTTTCTGGAGGCTATAGCATCCTAGGTTACTCATCCTAAGAGAATGAATACACTGAGGATATAATTGTAAGAGTTAGACATCCCTTATTCTCACTCTTTAAAAGATTCTTGTCAGGCGACTGATAGGTTTGAGCTGTTATTTTTCTCTTCATATATATGTCCTTATATATATCATGTGAAATACTGAAACTTTACTATCTCATTTATGCTTCCTCTTACAGTGCTGTAGATCTCTGCCCAGCATTTAGGCTGTGTAGTAATTCTACCCCATTTGCCACAGATTAATGAGGCTATAAAATGATCATAAAGCTGGGGCAGCCCTGGATTTCTATGCTACTCACGTACTTCTATCTACTGTGAAATACTTCATCCAAAAGTAATTACCTGGCTTCTTCATGCTCCCTTTAATACTCCTTAACAGCTCAAAATGAAGGAGACGCTGCCCCATTTTTGTCCAGGACATTATCAGGGTGATGCCAACATCTATCGTGGACTGGGGCCTGAGGGAAGTTGAGCAGGTTTGGTACCTCTCAGGGAGCACAGTGTCCATAGGAGTGACTGGTCAGCAGAGCCAGGGGAAAAAAACCTCCTGTAGCCAGGGAAGCGTGGGATAAACCAGTGGGGCTGGATGTGTCACCCTGCCTGGAACTCCAATCCCTTGGTCCTCCAGACTTGGAACCTGCCTCTCCTGTGATAAGACCCCAAAGCATTTCATGGCATCAGTGATGTGGACAGGAGGAGTGTCAAACCACAGAGAGGGATGTGATGTTGCTTCGACCTGCTGAGAAGCTGCTGCAGCAGGTCTGGGTGGGAGGCGGAAGGGACTATGCTGACCCACCTAAATATTTGGATGTGAGAGGTGGAAGTTTTGTCAGCGTGGTGTGTCAGTGTACAGAAGCTATCATAATTTTGCCTCCAAAACTAGGATGATAAAAGTGTTTTGTGGAGTCTTACTCCTCTACCAGTTTGGGGAAGGTAAAGGTACAAGACTGCTGAGATTGCAGGTGTAGAGGGAAAACACATTTGTTCCTTCCTATCATTTATTTTCATGGGGTGTGCCAGGTGCCTGTTCCTTTGCTGAGGGTCTCAGTCCCTCTTTGGAGATTCCTTGTACCCTCAGCTTTGCATGTCTCTGAGGGGTTGGGGTAGAAAACACAGCACAGCCTGTATGGGAGTGAGAGCAACCTGCTGCAGGTCTGGGCACTAGTTAGGAAGCAATGAGGTGAAATCAGCAACTTGGAGAGAAATAGCTTTTCCTGCTGCAGCTTCCAAAGGCAGCCACAGCCTCTTTCCTGTGTGCCATCACTTCCCATGGGTGCCTCCATGAGCTGATGGCTGGGGGGTACCTCCCTCTCACAGGGAGCTGGCGGGGTGGGAATCATTTCCTGCAGCAGCTCTATTGCCTACCCTCTCTAGGGAGGCAGCAGTGGTGCTGCTCTCTGCAGTTCTGAGGATGACCCAGGTTTCCACCCTGTGCTGTTTGATCTCTTGTTTCCTCCAGATGTGACTTGGGAGTAGCACCAAGGGCAGGATGATTTCCCATGTCACTGGTGGTGACTCTCCCCTCCTAATGAAGCTTTCTTTGAGAAGGAAGCCCTTCCCATGAAGCAGAGAACAAGAGGGTGGTTTTCCAGGCTCCTGCCCCATCCTGGAGCAGGGAAGGCAGTGTCACATCCTGACCTGCTGTGCTGTGTCCCTAGGGTGGGTCTCTGTGCCTGGAGAGCTGCAGACAGTGGTGCTGATGACCAGGTAGATGTCAGCCTCCTGCATGTCCCCAGACAGCTCCACTGGCTATCACCAGTGCTGCTGATAAAGGTGTAGTTGTAAATTAATTCATAGATTGTGATACAAACAAATCTTCTTTCAGCTGGAGAGCAATTTATTCCTCACATTTCTTCATCCTTCTTTCCCCTTAAGTCTGGGGTGGTGTTTCCTCTTATGAAGTATCTTTTCAGTGCAAGGTGAGTTTGAGGCTGTAAACTTCCACCACCTTAGCACTAGGTGTATATATAAAATTTAACATATGTCTACATACAGATTCTATTTAATAGCAACCTGCATTAGAAGTCGTGCTCCCTGCTGCCAAATGGCACGTAGACTCCTTGAGCCTCCTCACCTGATTACATGTGTTTGGACACGTGAGGTTTCACTGGAGCCAGTGGAGCTCTGCAAAATTATACCCCTGCTGTGATGGCCATGGGGTACTGGAGGAACTAGATTTGTGTTACAGAAACCGGGTGACGTGTTCTGATGGTGATAGCGTGGTAGTGCAAGATGATAAACCCTAACTCCTGAAACTGGAGCATCTGCTACTTGTTTTGAACCTGACCTGATTTTGTACTTCTAGGTATGGCAGGTATGAAATTTGCTGTTTGAGGAATCAGACAGCAGCTGTTTAATCATTTATAAAGTTAAAAGACAGTAGTGCTTCGTTTCTGATGTGAAGTGCTAATTAGTTTACCATGGGATCCAGACTGCAGGAGGTTCATGTTTCTGGCACAGTGGCTGCTCATCTTTAAAAATGTGTTTATCTGTCACGGTGTTATGTTTATATCATTAATATAGTGCAATATAGTACAGCCTAGGCTCTCTGAGAGGAGGAAAAATATCAGCACTGTATTTACAAGAGTATGTAAGGCTCCTGTTAAATAAACTTATAGAGGCTGTGCTGCACCCAGAGAGGAGGCACTAAAGACTCCCTCTCCAGCCATGGATCATTTTGGATGTAGTTGTGGCTTTCAGCTACATCAGTCTTAGGTCTTAAAGGAAAGTGGCATGGTCCTTTCAAGCAGGTTTTATTTGCTTTCTAAATTAAGTTTGATAATGTGAATGACAGTAAGTAAATCTTTGTGCAAGTGTAGACTTACTTCTGAGAGGTCCTCAAATTTTTAAGTAGGTTAGTTAGGAGCATATTCCAATTTTTTCCCCCCCAATAATCTCAAATAACCAAATTGGTTTGCAGACACCTTTTACCAGACACTGAATCTTGCTTCAAAAGCTCTTGATCAGGGCAGGTTGGATTATACACTTATCCTGTGCACTGGTGCTGCTGCTTAAGCATCTTATGTACTGAGAGGTTAAAACATCAAAGAGAGAGTGCCTGTGTGTATTTCACTTTATCTTGAAGTTGGTAATTAAGGGCCAGAGTGTAGCAAAAATCATTTCTGAAAAGTCACTTCTTTATTTGGGTTAATTGCATTAATGCTCACAGCTTGACAGGCTTGGTTCATGATAGGAATTTAAGAAATAAAGTTGTAGGGGATGTGCAGCTTTTCAGCATTGTCTAAGTCTAATTCCCAAGTAATCCTGTTGTTCATGCTTATGAAAACTTCTATAAAACAGCACCTTTGAGCAGTTTTTAAATTTATTTTTAAAGGCAGTGTAATTGTGTGCTGTTGGCTTCTAAATGTAGCAAAATGGGAAGATTTTGAAAACCTGCACACAGATTTGTACAGAAAGGAGAAACATATCTGAGTGAAGCAGGATGAGGTGAGACTGGTGGGAGTTAAGGGGACAATGTGGTACCACAGGCTTTTGTGTTGTAGCAGGGACCTCAATGATGCTTATCATTGCCCTGAGCCCACCCCAGGGTATCAGGGCTTGAGGGTTTTAGTTCTTAGAGTTGAAGTACCAGCAGATGTCAATAGTTGTGTCCCATGAAACAGAATTCTCTCTCAACCTTTTGAGGACTCTTTTTTTTGTCTTCCCTTTACTACTTGTGCTACAGTATATTATGAATATGGGTTACAATCACATATAGTCAATATATGACTACAAATTATGGATTAAAACATGTTTTCAAGTATGGCCAGGACAGACATCTGCTGGCCTGCAGAATTAGGTATTTTGTGCATCTGCACAATAACTCACTTTTTATTCTTGAAGGTTCAGAGACCAGAAATGATCAAAGCTTTAATTTCATTAGCTATCACTAGGGACTGTGTGTGTATGTGTCCTTTCCTGTATGTCTAATCAAAAGTCATATCTAGGAGCAATACTGCTTTGTAGATTTAAAAGAAGATTGATCCTCTTGTCCTCTGGCCTCACTGATAGCTGAATTCTCTATTCATGTGAACTTCATATGAGTGACTTTGAAAAGAGAAGCAGCAATTCAGCTAAGCCTCATTCTGTTCATTTTGGCACAGAAGTTAACGTGCAAGGAACCCAGAGAATCCACCTGGGGATCATCTTTTCCTATTATATTGGTAGCAAACCTTTGTTCTTTTTAATACTCATTATTCTGCATCCACAATCAATAATATAAGGAAAAGCATGAATCTGCCACACATCAAGTTTTGTCACGTTTTAAAGTGACAGTCTCCTTAGATCCCTGTTGTGTAGGCTTATTCCTTATCAGAAATGAATGCTGTGTTGTTCATATGACTATACATCAAAGAACTCTGCAGTAGCTGTCTCTTGTGCTCCCTTGACAGTGGTATGTGTATCTACAAAGACCTTTCCTGAGATCTCTCTTCCTTTCCTTTTCCTCATAGAATAAAAATCTGGATACTACAGCCTTTGGAAACCATCTGGGTATCTATGCTACTGGCTTTCCCTTCCTGAATTTTGTGATCTCTGTTCTGACTCAAAGGAGCCTGGCCATTATTTAGTTACTTCAAATTACCCCACCTGCAACCAGGTTCTGAAAGTGGAAATCAATAAAAGATTGATTGGGTAACTCATCAGCTGCATATAAAACCCACCAAAATTATCCTAAATTGCATTTAGCTGCTCTTTGCATCATAAGTTTTCTTTGCTGTTTTTGTTCTATGTGTTCAATGCTATCCAGATTAAAGGGGCAGTGCACTCATGTACTTGAGTCAGCTGGGAAGGTGAAGTCCAGATGGCACTTGATTCTTTATTTCTTTCATCACCTGCTTCATCTGCTAAAGGGATGACAAGATGGGTGAAGTTTCTATTCATGGGACTGGACTTTAAGTATCCTGAATATGAGTGGGAGAAGGTTCTTGCCTTGCTGCAGCCTACACATGGAGCTTGAACTTTACTATAGGAGCACAAAGCCTGACAAAGGTGATGGGAATATTGATGGGTAAAGCAGCTGGGAGTACTGAGGAGAAAAGGCTTGAGTACATAAGATTTGCCTTCTGAGGTGGAGCTACCTGAGGTCATTGCTTGTGTTCACAGTAACTTGTGAAGCATAAAGAATAACTGTGCAGAACACATTAGTTCAATTTAAAGATGCTACAGATCATAGACCAATTGAAAAAACAAACCTGCAAATTAAAAAAAATTCCCTTTACAAATTCCTTGTTAAAGGAGAAAATCCTCATCCTACTGATTTCTCAATCAATTTAGGTGATAGGGGACAAAAAAGGGGCAAAACAAAAAGGCACTGAAGACACAGTGGAGGCACAGTGCAGAAGCATGTAAACTTTTCCTGGTGGGTTGGTTGGATTTTCCTGGCGCAGGGCAGGGCTGTTCCCTGCACTGTTTCATCACTACAAAGTTCCTTTTCATTTCTTTTAGAAATGCAACTTGAAAATAGGGTTTTTTTTTCTCTCTGTTTAAATTTGGATATGACTTGTCCACAGTGCACAGATGCCGTTGGAGGTTTTCCTGGCTGATTCCTCTTCAAAGCAGTGTTATGTGAGGGAATGGCAAATCACCCACTGCCAAGCCTGGCACTGGTACTGCTTTAGGTTATTGGAATAACCCTGTGGATATTCATCACTGCTCTCCCAGTGGAAGATGGAAACTTTTTTCCATTTAGTACTTGTGGGCTGATGTCAAAGTCCTCTAAACACAGAACAGTGTTGAGCAACATTAGAGGAGGAGGAAGATTTCCCTGGGGCTACAGGTTCTAAGTAATTCCAAGGGGTGATAAAACCCTTGGGGTGGGAATATTGGTGCTGGATTTCAATATAGAGCCTAAGTATTTACTTGTCTCTTATTGTAAGAAGCTGTATCCTCCTCTGCACCAGCTCACTTTGCTTCTAGTAACATTTGAAATACAGTTGTTTTTTTCTCCGTGGCAAAGCAAGGCTCCGAGGGATTTAAACACCTTGGCAACAGCATAGCCAAGGGATACCAGCACCAAGAGGAACAGAGCTGGTTTTGCTCCATTATGTATGAAATGAAAAGGTGTGATCTTGAAGACATAGGTCCAAAGCCTGTCTGGAACAGGCAGTTGTCTGTCTGCAGAATTACATCATCCCAGCTACGATACTGGAGTTTGCTGTGCGCGAGCATTGGCTTCTGCAATACGGAGAAGGCTGATTAATAAGGAATGAAACAGGATTTGTGAACACTTCCTCTCCACTCATTTCCTTGTACATGAGATTTTACTCTTACAGGTTGGCATTGCAGATGTTTTTAGCTAAAAATCTGCTCTTTGAGTAGTTTCTTCGGCAAGGTGCCGATGGTGGCATGTGGGACTCCCCGCAGCTTCTGTCCTAAAAAGCTTAGGAAGTGTCAAATCCTCTGAAGGGGTCTTAAAAAGACTTATCACCCTTTGACTTCCACCCTCCCTTAGCTTGTACTAGGAAAAAGCTCACAAACAAAAGGTGTGGCTTGGCAGCATTAACAGTTTAAGCCCCTGAAGAGCAGAGTGCTGCTTACTTTTAAACCAACTCAAGGCAACGCTGGAGTCTCTCATGGGTTATTTCAGTGTTTATTTGCTGTGGGCTGTTTTCGAAGAGCTCAGCTAGAACATGCAGCTTTGTTTTTCTCATGCAGCAAGTGCTGCTTTAATGGAGTTAGATGGAGAGTAGAGCAAAATCATCTCCTTAGCAGGTGTTGGATGTTTAACACATACGATGCAACAACCAAGGGGGAAGTGTGGAGAAGAGAGATGGCTCTATGTTGTGGGTATCTGCTGGATCTCAGCTGGAAGAGAAGTTAGTGCATCTATTTCACTGTTGAGGGTGGTGAGGCTCTGGCACAGGTTGCCCAGAGATGCTGTGGCTGCCCCATCCCTGGAAGTGTCCAAGGACAGGTTGGACAGGGCTTGGAGCAACCTGTAATAGTGGAAGGTGTCCCTGGTAAAGGGATGGAACTAAATGTTCTTTAAGGTCCTTTCCAGGATGCTCTGTGATTCTGTTTATGTAGGGCTATTCTGATCTTTTTTTATTTCCCTCTTTCCTCCACTTGCTGGCTCCCAGAGGTGCTTTTTTCAAGTAGGATTTCTAGTGTATAATTTAAGCACAGGCTCAGCCGGGAGAAAACGATGACAGCTTTGTTCCCTGTACGGCAGATAATGAGGTGTCGGCGGCAGATAGCGCGGGGGGTGTGTGTGAAGCTCCTGCCCAGCCCGCTGAAGTGCGGACGCGCTTAACGCCGGCGGGCGCCTTCCCACCCCTCCTGCAGCGCCTAAATGGGGTTGTTGACAAAAGGGTTAAAATTTAATTAGAAAACATAGTGGTAGCTACTGGAGCTTAACAGAGCTTTATATAAGCTGCTAAGAAGGACAAGGCTGCTGTGTGAGCTGCTGGTAGGGCTGAGCTACTGCAGCCGCTGGCTGGGCGTCAGGAGCCGGGGCATGCCTGGGAATCTGCCCAGGAAGCGCCGTGAAAGAGGAGTTTGTTTTAAGGCTTGACCCTGGCTGTGTGCAACACCCCTGCTCACCGCCCGCCGTATAAAGCCAGGCTGCCGTCATGCCAGGCGTTTGAGCGAGGGAGCGGGAGCCAGCCGGGACGGGAGGGTTTGTTCTTCCAACGGAGCAGCTCATGGCTTCGGTGTTCATGTGCGGCGTGGAGGATCTGCTGTTCAGCGGGAGCCGCTTCGTCTGGACGGTGACGGTGGCAGCGCTGAGGCGGTGGTACGCTGCCCGGCTGCGGGCATGCCGGCAAGCCCTGCGAGCATGGTGTGGCCTCCGGGATGTCTACCAGGTAAAAAAACCCTGGTCACCGTCACAGCTTTGGTTTAGGAAAGCATCCTGGCACCTGACAGACCTGTGTGCTCGCTCTCCGGAGTGGCACCTCTGTGCGCACCCCCGGTGCGGCGGCTGGGAGCGGGGTGGGGTAAAGAGCATCGAGGCAAAGCTGGGAAAGGTACTCAGAGGTTCCTGACCTGGGCCTGAGCTGATGCCCAGTATTGCTTTCAAACTGCCTGGATTCAGGGTTTGGGGGAGATGTTTTCTGTGTCAAATGTGTTTTATCAGTCAGTTTATCTAAAGTGTTTCAGAGCCGCTCGGAGCCCCTCTTGCTGCTGTCATGATCCTTGCACTTGGGGGACATTGCTCAGCTCTGCCTGCACTGCCATGGGGCACTCGGAGCACGATGCTCTCCCATGGGAGAGACTGGCTGTAGCTTTTTCTTCTGTGATTGTGAATAGTGGCAGCTTGTAACGTGATAGTCTTGCATTGCAAAGGGACTGTTGCTGGGGGGGGGGCTGCAATGAGTCCTGGAACAGCAATTGTGGGGCTCCCCTTCCTGCGGGCAGGAAACAGCCCCCTACTTACTCTTACTGTGGTATCCAGTTGCAGTGAGGGTGGTGTCACTCTTTTGGAGTCTGTTTTTGCTGGCAGTTATTTATTTCTGTGTGTCTCTATTTCTGTCTCACGTGTAAACTAGCGCTGCGTGCCTGGTCTCAGTGTCAGTGTGCATGTTTGCAATGTTATGTTGAATATTTCAAAGCAGCTTCTTCCCTTTCCCTGGTGTGTTGCAATATACAGAGAATGACACAGCTGCTAGCAAACAGCTCTCCAGAACCATCAGAATGTAACTTTTCTGCAAAAGTCATGCTGAAAGGACATCTGAGCCTGTTTAATCTTAGAGGGATCTAATACTGTTTAGCTTTAAGGTATGCTCAGGAGTAGGAGAACAGTTCTATAGTGATAAAAGTGCTTCCAAATGCTTGGATGCATCTCATACAATTGATGGATATAATCACTTTGAGATGTCTCACTCGAGGAATATGGATCATGACTAGTTAGGGAATGCAAGAGTTAAAGGCATCATTGCTCTTTTCCCACCTTTACTGACCTGAAGAAATGTGATAGGATGCAGTCCTAGCATTCTTCATCCTCTGTAAATAAAATCCAGCTACACCTGTACTGTGTGGGTGTTATTGTTGTAGTCCAGTCACTTAAAAAGCGTGGGGCTCAGACTGCCTTTGCTCTCTGTGTCCTCATGGAAGCAAACCCTACCCCTCCAGGGCTGGAATAATGGCCTGGTGAGGACCAGCCTTGACAACAGCTCTATTCAACCTGTTCAATTGCAGTTCTCTGATGGTTGGCTTGAAGTGAAAGATTTTTTTTTTTTAAAAAAAACAAAGTGTGGCTGTATCTCTGCCCAAACTTACTGTGTCCTGATGGATGTTGGGGGATTAACCTGTCTTGTCTTTTCTTTATGAAAAGCATCACTGACTTGTGCCTGTGTCTGAAAGTGGGGATGTGAAAATGGGTAAAAAGAGGAGCTTGATCTTTCTCTCATCCTATGAGGCTGACCTTGAGCAAGGGGAGTGGACAGGGAGTGCCCCATCCCATCTCCCCTCTGCCCACAATGTGTCACAGCCAGACTGCTGTGGACGTGGAGGGACCTGTTGCTCCACATTCACTGCTCCAAGGGTCATCCCCGGTAGATGAAACCCAGCAGGAACGAGGCAACTCTTACATTTTAATGTCAGGAATTTCCTAGTGGTAATTTGGGGTATATTAAAGCGAGATGGCTGAAATAATGCCCCGCAGCTCTTCCTTGCTGGGTTGTGTAACGCTGCTTTTTTTTGCTGAAGTTTTGGCTGCTCAAACATCTGGCTGAGTCCAGGGAGTGCAAGACTGAGCACACAGCATTAAATGTCACCCAGCTGTTGAGATACCAAAGCCCTGCAAAATATTGAATCAAATATGTTTTTTTTCCACTATTTTTAAGTGCTCCAAGCTATGGAAACAGCTAGAGACAGTATCTGGGTGACTCTTACATACAGGGATGAACTCTGAGCCATGCTGGGTTACACTTGTTCACCTCAGGCTCAGTGAGGCCATGCAGGAGCAAAACATGCAGTACAGAGCTCTCTGTGGGGTTGTTTCTCTGAGGAGGTGGACGCTGTAATGTCTGTGGAACTTGGCTTTAATTTTGGGCATGAGATTGTGTCCCATCATTACCATAGATCCTGCACTGTCTTGAGCAAATTGGCTTCCTCCTCTGTGCCCCTATTCTTTGTGAAATGGGTATAACAGCACTCTCCTACCTGCCAGGGATGCTTTTTGTCCTCTTGGATTTTTTGCTAAAGGTCCTGTACTTAGTTCAGCCACATGAAAGCACCTTTTTTGCCAAGTGTTTTTATTAAAATTGACATCTGGACAGGTGCTAAATAAAGTCCTTTCCTACCTTAGCTTCAGGGAGAATGGTCATATTTCTGCAACTCCTCTGCATTTGAATTCCAGATGTGAAAAATACCATGGGTTTTATATACATGCTCTCTTGATTAAACTTATGCTTTTGCCCTCTCTGAGGACTCATGCTGTGCACTCAGTGTAACTGATCAAGAAACAAGGCAGAACTTTTTCACTCTGCTACATGTAAGTGATGAGCAGGAAAGGGTGAGGTAACAGGTGCTTGTGCTGCTGGTCAGCCCTGTTGACTTCAGTTCACTTTGATTGGTATTTGGGGTTCAGGTTCTGTGGGCCAGTGGCTATTTTTGGTGAGTTGGATGCTGCCAGTAGGTCTCTGTTTAGTCATTAGTGTGTTATTGTGGTGAAAGAAAAGCCTGCCTTCTCCCTGGGCTGCTGCATTTGTTGTTGTGGTGGGGGTGTTTTCTGGTCTTTTTTAAATGCCTCGTGGCAGACCTGAGTTCAAGTCCCAGCTGAAGAAGCCACTAACACCTTTTGGTGTTTACACAGGGCTCTCTCCTCTGTCTTTTGAAGGCAGCAGGTGCAGAGGTGGTCACGGGGCAGCTCTGGCCAGGGGAGGCTGAAATCCTCTCTGCCAGCATAAAGCCCTTACCTGCCTTAGCAGCTTTGAGTACAACTCAACCCCCCTCAACAAGAACAAAGCAGCCTTTGTCAGTCACATTCTCCTTAGCCTTCTTGGTTTTGGTGTGTGCTTGTGGGAAACACCTCCCAAGGTCTTCCCTGTTGTTTCTCTCTGGTCACTGGTGCAGGGGCTTCAGCCCAGCCCAGCAAGCCAAGCTCAGGCACTTCCCTGGTCCCTGCTCCAGAGTGCTTGCCATCATCTGTCCCACCTACCAAAAGAGAAGAGATGTCCTATTTGCCCACAGCCTATTCATCTGGGGGAGGCTGTGAGCCAAAGCACTGCTGGAGTGTCCTGTTTCACTCTGAAATGACCCCTGAACCCAAGCGAGGGCAGGGGGCTGTAAAATATGAGTTTACTCTCTGTTGAGTGCATGGGTTGTATGCCAAGGAACATTGTCTTGTCCATGGCAGGGAGCATTTAAAGCCTGTCCTAGAAAGAACAGATTTGCAGAGACAGCTGATAGAAGAGCTGGCACAGGTCTTGTTTCTAACAGCAGCAAGCCAATATGAATTATTGGGGCCGTTAGGGCTTGGAAAAAATCCTGGGTGAGAATTCAACATAAAGCCTTCACACAAGGGTTCCCATTTCCTAATAGGGAAAGGAAAGTCTGTATTTTGTTGTGGAGCTGTGGCCTGCAGCTGGGCTTTGAGGGTCTTCCCAGAGCCCCTCCTGATGCTGAGACAAGAGGGCGTGGTGTACTGATGCTCTTCCAAAAGAAAGAAGCTTTCCACATGCTCATTTTATAGGACACCTGTCTTAGATTTAATTATAGAGCAGTAAAACAAAGTGAAATTTTTATATAAATGAGTTTAAGAAGCAGTGGCAAAGCCAAAAACTTTCAGGTTCAACATCTATCCAGTGTTTAATTACCTGTATTACCAATGACCTGATTTTCATTGAAACTAATATCAACATTAACAGATTCTGGTGCAGGTCTTCCCCTGAGGTATCAATGCCAATTTCCACCTGTACATCCCACAGCACAGTGATTCTTTATTATGTTTTAAGCATGAATAAAACATTGTATCAAAGTCTGTGTGCGACTAACTCTTATAGATGAAATACTGGTAAAGTGAATGTTTTGGGGTAAAATGTGTGTCAGTCATTCTGCCCAAACAAAGTGGAAGAGAAACCAGTCAAACTGTCCCTGGGCCCCCTGCAGAATACAATGGGATGTTGTGATTGATCTGCTGGACATGAAATCAGATCCAGGAGCATCTTTGTGATTAAGCAGTTTACAAGCAGCTGTGATTACCAGTTACACTGGTAATTTGGCTAATACATTCTGGCATAAAAGTGCAAACTGAATTCATATGGGTTTTTTAGATAAAGTGCTTTTTAACTTCTTAGAGGTCATTTCCTCTCTGTGAAGTGAAAACATTTTGCTGATGAAGCACAATTAACTCAGCCTTGTACGTGTGTCTGGCCCATACATACCTGGGGTGGAGGAGCCAGAGAGGAAGTGGCTGGCTTCTGTTTCCTCTAGTGCTAACGTAGTTCATTTGGATAGTGAGCACCATGTTTCCTCTGCTACCACACCTTAACTTTTCATTGTAAAAAATGCTGACATAAAGTCAAGATGCCTTTTTTTTCCTTCTCTTTTCACAATGATGAAAAGCAGCACTGGAGCAGTGAGAGAGAGCATGAAGTGGGGGCTGTGTTGTCCAGGCAGAGCTTTCCTTCTTCCACACCAGACATATCCCAGGATCAAGGCTCAGTAGAAGCATCTGAGATGTCTTAATAGGTCAGGACTTTCAAAGGGAGCTTGAAGTCCTCTTTAGAGGACACTGAGTATGTGCCTGTGTCCCTTCAAAGATTTAAACTTGCGCACTGGGGTTTACCAGTTACCCTGGAAAAGCTTTGCTCTAACAGCTTTCATCCAGCTGTTCTTCTTTTTGAAGGTATTTGATCTAATGCTGTGATACTGCTTGCATGTCAGCTGAAGAGCTTTGGCTCTCTTAAAACCCCCATCTCATCCAAACACAGCATGTGGAGGTGTCCCCTTGGTGCTTCAGGGGAGCCTCTGGCAGAGCTGAGAACAGGTCTGGCTCTAGGCACTGCTTCCTGACAGCTTAGAGTTAAACTTGACTCTACACACTTCCAACAGCAGCTTTCCAAAGCTTACTGCCAGACAAATTTCCATTTGAGCTCATGATATAATGTTTTCTGTTTGAGAGAGTTTATTCAAACAAAAATAAGATTTTTGTACCGCTTCTCCCTCTTTACTCATAGACAAACTTCACAACCAGACTGCGAACTTCATCTCATTTCCTTTGAGGGTGTCACAGTGCCAGTTTCAAACAGTGCCTGCTATTCACGAACCACGTGGGCCTGTATAAATATTTTTTTTCTCCCATCTGACGCAGCTCACAAATACGTTAGATTTCTAATGTCGCTGGCGCCACTTTTCAGAAGCAGAGTCCTGTACAAAGGTATCACTGTATGAGCCTGCCTGGATAAATCTCCATTTTGGCCTTCTGCAGAGGGGCTGGTGAGCTCACTCTGACTGGATAAAAGCCATATGAAAAGGTATATTCAAAGTGTTTCAGGCATGTGCTGGTTTTCTCGTTCTTCATTTTTGTCCGAAGTGTTGAGCTCTCTGTCACTCCTTTTGCAAGTGTTGTCACTGCGGCACTTTGTGATCTTGGATGGACTATCCATGTGCTTAAAATAACACTGTGCTATCTTTGTCTTCTCATTTTCTAAAAATCAGGCCACCCTTGTACAGTCGGCATTGCTCTTAAAACCTCTGAGTCATAATTAGTGATTAGTAATTCTACTAATCTTCTGTGCAGATGGAGGCCAGTTCATTCTCAGAGACTGCAAAGAGGATAAAGCTATCAGTGCTGGAATATATTAGCTTAAATACCCTCCTACACACAAATATACATGTACACATTTCCCTCCTAGTTGATCTGTCCTTTATTTAAACATGCGTCAATGGTGTGTTGAGGAAGGAGATGGTGAGAGGTAGGGTCATCAAAATGCTGAGAAGAGCCTGAATGTGCCGGGCTTAGCCATTAAAACCCATCATTGACAGTCCAAGCCAACATTAAGACTGTGACATTTCCGTAGTTGCTTTTCCAGCTGATGTGGAAGAGGTGCTGTTGTTGTCATGATGGGTTTTGGTATTTCTCCAGAAGGGTCACTGCCCTAAACCAAGAGCTGTCACACTGAGTGTAGAGTTCAGCTGCTGCTGGCTGTCTCTGGTTGCCACAGTAGTTTAGGAAAGGTGAGTATGTTGGTGGAGGTGATTGCATGGGAATGTGGTTGGGCAGGCACACTTTGCAGGCATGAAAGATGGTGTTTGCCAAGCTATAGGGAAAGTGGCAGTAATTCCTCCCTCATATCAAGCACACTACATCTGTTCACCTTGTCAGAGAGGCTGGGGTGCTGTATTTGCTGTAGGGTTATGAACCTTTGGTGAGGAATTCCAGCATTGCTGTCCCCAAACCCAGCTCAGAGCTCCCTATGGTGCCTCAGAGTTGCAGAGACTTCCCCCTGCTCAACTCCAACAGCCTGCCACCTCTTGCAGGTGCACTGTATGTCTTTTAAACTCTGATTTTTTCACTTAGAAAAGTTTTCTGTGCAGCTGAATTACATAGCTCAGGTCTGTGCATATTTGGAAGCCCTGGATCCTCTGAGGAGCTGTGCTCTTCTCCTCCTGCAGCTATTCCTGTCCCTGTGGTTATCCCAGCAGGGCAGAAGTTGGCACCACCCAGGTAACCTTCACGTCATTTCTCTAAGGAAACATGACTCACTGTCTATTTTTCATCTTGTTTTTGGGGCTTTGGAGTCTGTGTTTTGGAGACAAATGTAAGTTTGTTGCTCTGAAGTCCTTTCCCAAAACTGTCTTCATTGCAACCCTGTAGGCTGCTGGTGCAGTCTCGACCAGCTGGCTGGACCTGACCTGGCACCCTCCTGCCTGATGTGGGGCCAGCTTATGTTTTTTTAATGAAACCTGTGATATTGAGTTTCGTTTGGAAAGCTTTTGTAGTCTCATGACTATGAGAATGTTCACTTCTATAAAGTAACTTTGGGGGAAAAAAGACAACTCTGTCTGCAGCTATTTAAAAGGTGGATATTTGATCAAAGCTAGTTCTTCTGAATTAAACAAGGAGGCGAGACAGCTGTGGCACCTCACTGCATCCCGGGTTTCTGGGGTAGCTGGGGTGAGTTGCCCCCTGGAGGTGTCTGGATTGATGGTAATTCAGGAGGCAGCCCCAGGCAAGGGGAGCAGGGCTGACTCACACTGTGTGACCGGTGGACTAGACAGCCCTGCTTCTCTCTCCAGCAGCCTTGGGAGGGTTCTGGCTTTACACAGTGCTTTGCAGCTTCATGAAGCCCTTTGCTGGCCTCAAACACTCAGTATACAGAGCCTCATGTTTGGGACACGTCAGTTGTATCAAGAGGGCTTGGAACCTCTCAGAACTGGGAGCTGCATCTCTGAGGCACTGCTGTCAAAAGTTTGACTCTGAGGTTCTTGCTTTCCATTCTGAGACAAGCAAGTTAGTTTGTTCCAGGTGTTGAACTTGTTTTTTTCTATTAAAATAGATCCCTGGATTAAAAAACTGTGATGGGAAAGTCTTGATAGTTTGTCCTCTCTGTGCATAGTGACTGTTCAGTTGGGAGCATTAATTAAGAGCATCCAACTAGAGAAGAGAAGAGCTTCTTGCTTTCAGGTGAGGTTGTTTTGGTGCTCCTCTGCTCTGGTAGCATTCTGTGGTTGTTCCCCCAGCCTGTATCTCTCAGCCCACGGTGGATGCTGTGGTTCTGGAGTGGGTTGTTCCTTTGGCATCCATCTTCCTACTGTAGTCTGTGCAGCCAGAGGATGTGAGTCAGTGGTCTATTTAAAAGCTTGGGTACCCATACTCACAGCACTTAAAAGGAAATTAATAATCCTGAGCTGTGTTTGTACTTTAGATTTTGAAGTAACAACATGTGTAAATTTGAGATCTTTTGCCTCTTGTCTACCTGCCTGGGGGGTCAGATTGGAGCTCTGGAAGTTGCAGCCTCCTGAGATTTGGGTGCACAGTTCTTTTTTGTCCTGTTTTTAATGTTTGCAGTGAAAGCAGTGTTATATATTTGTTTGACATTCTTTGGGAGGAGAGCTCAGTGTTTGTGCCTTCCTGTGATACCTGTGCTCTGCCTGACACAGTTACACAGTTAGTGCTGCTGTGTCAGAGCCTGGAGGTGTGGGAAGCCTCATAGGCTTGATGTGCCAGCGGGGAAGAAATCAGGGAGATGAAGCACAAGTTGGTGTTTTGCACCTAGAGAACAGTCTGCAAAGGGAGCAACAGAACAGCAGACAGATAACTTCCTCTTGCACCTCTACCAGCAGCAAAGTGCACTCCTGGCTCCCACTCCTGACCTTAGAGCAAATTTGGATTGATGGCCCAGGGTGTAAGATATGTCCACACTCTTGGCACTACCCCACAACAGAGACAGCAGAACTGTGCTTTAGAAAGGAGTTTGGAAATTCAGTGAAATTCTGCACCTGGGGATGTCTGTTGCAGGGAGAACTGCTGTGGAGTTGTGAGTGTAATCTCTGTTCCTGTATCCCTTCAGATGGGTCAGTGAGGACCCCTGCTGCAGGGGGGCTCAGCCTTCTTCCAAGGCATTGAAAGTGGGAATGGCTTGATGCTTTAGTCCTGTGCTGAGTTCTGACATAAAGGTCCTTCCTGTCCCCTGGATGAGTGGGGTGGAAGAGCTGGTGGAGGGTCAATGGCAGCTTCTCATGAGCACAGAGCTGTTGGTGTGTGACATGGTGCAGGGGCTGGCAAGGACAGAGGTGTGTCACTGCCCTGGGACTGGCACCTGTGCTGTGCCTTCAGTTGGTAGCTGCTGTTTTTAACTTGGTTTTGTTTCACAATAAAGGGGTTAATATTACAAAGGAAAAAAAAAACCCAAGCAATTGTAATGCTTTCCCAGCTCGCCTCCATTTTTAACATCATGTTTCAACTCCTTGTGTCCCCTGACTCACAGTGGAAGGGCTTTTGTTTCTGAATCTGTAATCAAAGCAACAAATGCGAAGGTCATTTCCTTCACATTATATGGCAACGGAAGAAGTCTGGGATCTTGTCTCCCTTCTTCCCCCAGCTCGAATGTACAGAAGACATGAAGGCTTAGTACATGCATGCTGTGAGTACTTCTTGAGTTTCTCCAGTCCTTTTAAACCAGCAGTGTGTGTGACGTGGAGGTAAGAGGCTATATTTTAATTCCTCATGTTTACCAGTGACAGATAATGTTGTTTAGTGCTGTTCAAGTGTTCCCCTGAGTTAAACATTGTGTGGAGCTCGGAGCTGTGAGTGCAGGAGAGCCAACAGCCAGAAAGCAGCACGGAGCAAAGAGAGTTGCTTTGGGGTACTTGGGTGGTACAGGCTAAAACTCTTCTGCTTGCTCTTCTCTTTGCCTTGAAGGATCAGTCCATAAAAATTTCTTTTGCACTCCATTGTGGAGATAAGGAGCTGTTTGTTTATCCCAGCATTTACAGCTGCTTTTTCCTGCCTTTGTTGTAAGTGCTGCCTTGGGAAGGGACTAAATCCAAGCTGGATTCTGGTAACTTTGCTGTAGCTGCAGAGCAGGTCTGTAACTTCTGGTTATAGAGAAAACCTCTGTTCAGAGATTACTCTTACAGCCTGCTCTGAGATATGATTTAACCCGAACAAAGCACAGATTCATGAGCCCCAAGAAAAGGCAGTCAGAGCCTGGTACAGTAACTCCTTTCAGCATGCAACTGTTAAATGTCTCCTCATAAGGTCCCCTCCCCTCTTGCCCCGCAAAAAACCCTCATGAACAGGTTGGCTGGAGATGCAGCAGCACACACGGAGCTGGGTAACGGCTGCTGAGAAAGAGCCTTTGATCCAAAGCACTTGTTTTGCTTTAAAAGCGGAGTGTGGATCTGCCAGCCCCACAGAGTGCCTGGCAAGGTGCTGGCACTGGGCACACTGGCTCCTCACTGCTGCAGGAATGCTGCCACTGCTGGCTCCAGCCCATACCCACTATTTTAATGTCTTCCAGAGGGCTCAAGATTTCAGGCTTTTTTTTCATCTATTTCCTTGCTTTTTGCAATTTTTAAAGAGCTACAAATTTAAAGGCAATGAAGATAGACTTATGCTACAACATTTTTTAAACATTATTTTTCATCTGCTTCTTACCTAATGTATGTTGAGGCAAACATCTGGGTTTCCTGAGGGGCTGCTGCCAAGCATGAATAGCTGGAAAAGTCCAGGGGAAGGATGAGGACAAGATGTGGGATGAGCTGGGTGTGGGGACTTGGATGGGGCAGGAGAGGAAGAGATTCAAGATGCTTTCAGAGGATGAGGATGAGCCTGGAGAGGATAGCAGGTATTGGTGCAGGGTTTGCTTTGCCTGTGTCTCCTGCCTCAGGAGGCTTTCCTTAAAAATTCAATGCTGAGGGTGAGCTGGAGGTGGCGGAGGGGACAGAGTGGGGGGGCAGCCTGTGGGAAGCCACCAGAGATAAGAGAGAGCTTCAGGGCTAGGGAGAGACAAAGAGGCATCAAGGGCTGAGTGTGCAGGTCTCTAGGGATGGGAAACTCTTCTGTAAGTGTATTTTTTAGTTTTATGTAACTGTTCCCATTACAGGGAAAGCCCAGTTCTTTCAAGCAGGTCAGGGATAGCTTTTGAGGTGGGGCAAAACACAAGAAAAGTTACCAGAAGCTCTGCACAGAATATCTCCTGAGATTTGTGTTGTAGAGACTTAAGCAAAGAAGCAGGAGCTTAACTGATTTGCCTCCTGGTTGAGGAGCGAAGGTCAGAACAGGTCAGGGGAGGGCAGGTGACCTGTCCTGCCCCATGCTGGGTACTGCTCATTCAGGGCAGAGGATGCTGCTGCCTTGACGCAGTGTCCTTCTCCAGGCTGCCACTGCATTTGTTCTGTCAGGTAACATCAGGAAAGCTCTCTGATCCCATAGGATCTTTTTTATTCCCCTGAATTCCCAGGAGATTGCACTGGAACAAAACATCAGCGAGAGCTTGTGCACAGTAATGACTCTCCTGCAGTGTCTCAGCACTGCTGGTGATAAGCATGTCTCCACCAGACATGAATTTATTAGCTGTGTTCTGCCAAGGAAAGCAGATGTTGGATTTCACTGACTTGATATTTGTGGCAGATTTGTACTGATTGTTTCCTATTAATTTTCCTGATTTTTTTTTTTTTAAGTATTAGCTGTGGAGTTGCCTGCCTAATCTTTTCTTGCTGTTGTTTTAAATACATTGCAAAGTGGTAGGAATGGCACATCAGCACTCGTGGAATGACATGACATGTCTGAGAAACACTTGAGCTCTCAGCATGAGACAACTTTAACTCATGCAACAAGGGGGGCTGTTCCTTCTAGAGGATAGCTAACCTCTCCCCCTCTGTCAGGGGAACTCAGCATCTATGATAACACTGCCAGCGAGATCCCATGGCCTCTAGCAGTGTCAGGAGAGGTGAAATGCTGCCTGAATGCTGATTGTCAGCTGGAAAATCTGGGGCCAGCAGAGCCAGGGAAGGCTTTTCTGCACCAGTTTGTCCCTCTGCCTCCTGCAATGGGAGCCAGTGCTGCCTGTAAATGTCAGTGTGCTCATCCCTGCTGGTGCACAAGTCGTGGCTGAAGAACCCCTGCATCCCTATGTGGGATGGAGCAAGAGCAAATACATGAAATGACCATGGGTAGCATTGGGAAAGGCAGCCATGCTGCAAGATTTCCTTGTGGGGAGGAAAGGGATGAGTTTTTTACTTTGTATGCTCTTGGTAGAAAGCAAGAAGCAGCAACTCTCCTGCTTATCCTTTGCTGTTGGCAAAAAGGGCTTTATCTCCTGGTAGGGATATTGGATTTATCATTTTGAGGATGACTGAATTAATTTGTTCCCTGGATTTTAATATATCACTGTTCTTTGGTTTTGTGCAGTTTTGGGTATTCTATTGTAATGTGCTCATCGTTATATCTGCAAATTTTGGGAGAGAAGGATGATATTTAGAGCCCTGTGGCCTGGTGCATGGGATCTTTCTAATGACCACAAGAGGCTGTGCCTGTCATCCTGTATAAGCCATCAACAGAGCAAATGAAAGAGTCCCTTAGATTTGCTATCCCCTGCAATGAAAAATAATAGAGTAAATGGGGAAAAGTAGAATTGCATGGAAAGTGTGTTGGCACTTGGCCCTGCAAAGCCACAATGCCTGCAGTGAGGGAGAGCACTTGAGCTGTTCCTCTGCCAGACTTTTTCACTGGCTCAGCTGGTGGGGCTGAGCTGACATGAAAGTCAGTTGATGCTCTGCAGGAGCCAGTTTTTTCATCATATCTCCAGCTCACATGGCTATTTTAGGAAGGTGCCATGCAACCCAGGGAGCCTCTCGGCCCCCTGTTCCAGGGACTGTGTTTTATCTCTAACTCCTTGCCAAACTTCAGCAGAGCCAACATTTCCATGTAAAGCATCATCAAAGGGGCATCAATGTGCAAAGCTTGCACTTAATATGAGACAGGCTGGAGAAAATTTAAAGCATTATTTCTGTGCATCTCATTCAGCCATGTCTTCAAGTGTCTGTCTCTGCTCATATGATTCTGAGAAAGAACACTCTGAGGTTGAGAATGGCTCTGTACAGTCCCTGCAATTGCTGTGGATAAAGTTGGGATGGGAATGTGAAGAGCCAGGATGAGGATGAGGGTGGCAGTTGGAGTCATGCTGGTGAGGTAAGACAGAATGGTCTGCATTGGGAGGGACCTTAAAGGTCATGTAGTTTCAACCCCCCTGCTATGGGCAGGGACACATTTTGACCAGGTCACTCACAGCTCCCTCCAACCTGGCCTTGAATACTTCCAGGAAGGGGGATCCACAACTTCTCTGGACAACCTTGCCATAGCACAAAGGGTGAAACATGTAGCCAGCCACTTTGATGCATCACTAGCTATTTTTAATATTAAGCAGATCCTGGCTTCTGTTAAAGGTTAATAGCAAGAAAATGAAAGATTTAAGACAAAATCCTGACCCTGTTAAAATTAATGGCAAAATTAATTAACTACACTGGAGCCAGGATTTCAGCTAAAGGTTTCTTTATGATTTGAAGATTAAGGAAAGAGAGGCAGTATGTCTGGAGGAATGGTCTGGCCCTGTAAAGCTGGTGGAAGCTCTGCCATTGCCTTTGAAGGGATCACAGTGGGTTTATCGTGTCTGTGTGAGGTAGAGTGTGGTGTCATGGCAGGAACCCACTGCCTGCCTGGGCTGGTGTGGGCAGAGACTGGGAAAAGCTGAATTTTTGGACCCAGAGCTGACTTGTGGTGTTTTGCAGGAGGTCTTGGAGAGCCCAGGAGAGTGTGTGAAGGGAGGGCAAGCATATAGAGGAGGCAATACTTGAGGGCTCTTGCACTGCATCCTTTTCTGGAGAAGGTGATGGAGAGGTGTGGGCAGTGATGTAGCAGTGGGATAGGGGCATATTTCTCTCCCCCAGATCTTTACCTGTGAGAGAGAGTGGAGGATTTCTAATCCTCATCTGCTTCCTCCAGTGTACTTTCTATCATGGCACACTGTGTGACAGCCACCAGCACTGGTGAGGGAGGCCCTGCAGGCTGCAGACAGGCTCCCCAGTTGTGCATAATTTGGAGACCTATGCAGATCCTTTAAAAGTTCCTGTAGAAATGCTGGTATAAACCCAAACTTCTGTTTGTTATTTTTCTGCTTGTTCCTTAAAGCTTTGAGCAACTCCAAGTGCTGGAACATGACAAGGCTTTGCTGTCCCAACAGACACACCAGGAAACTCTGAGGTCATTTTAAAGCATTATAACTTTTTTCCTCTTCCCCCCAGCTGCATGGAGGCCCCTTCCTTCCAGAAGGCAAAGGTTTTTATTTTCCTAGATGTGCCTACTTAGGGCAGCTCCATGTTGCAATACATTCTTGCATCTGCTTTCATATTTTTGTCAGGCCATGCACGTTCAGGGACCAGACATAAGCTGGCTGGTTTTACCAAAGTCAGTGAAGCAGTGCTGATCTGAGGCAGCTGAGGAGCTGATCCTATATGCCTTCAGGACCAAAGGAAAAAAGCTCCACCTAAATGCTAATCAAAATCTGAAGTCAATGTAGAGGCTTTAGTATTAAGCTTTGAAATCTACAGGCTTATGATTTACAGAAGAGAAGGATGGATTAAAAAACCCGAAAACCTTACAGGAAATGACTGGTGATACTTTATAGGTGGTTAACTGCAGCTCAGGTTGGGATTTGGAGATGAAAGCCTTTAAAGTTCTATGCTGGTTCTCTGGCTCATGCACCTGCAAAGCAGGGCTGCTGCCCCTCAGTCACTGGCCAAAAGCAGGATGGAAGAGTTTTGGGACCCTCTCATGGCACAGGTTTTGTGGGGGCTGGGTGAGTGTGGCTAAGGGGGACAGCATTGCTTCCTTTGAGTGGAAATATTGCTATTTGATTTTGATATCTATATGATTTTCTTCAGTGCTTTGACTGCTTGAGCCAGTGTGGTGTGCCTGTTTCAGGAATAAATTAACCAGTTTTTATAACCTGTGTACTAATGATGCACCACAGTCCAATTTCTCACATTTCTAACTGCAGGCTTAAGACCGGCCATTTACTTGGTGAAAATGGTTCCCTTTTCTTGTCACTCATGTATCAATGCAGGTGTTTTTTCCTGCCTGTAAAATGTCTTCTGGAGCTACTCACCTGCCAGTGAGATTTAATTTCACATGGTTACCCTGCCAGGAGCTAATGGAAATAATGTACTCAACTCAGTGCAGTTGGGACTGAATCCCAACTCGAATGTTTCCAGGCAGAGCCCTCTGGGTGTCAGGAGCACCCAGGGCTGAACAAATGGGTTTATCTTGGAAGGGAGAAATGGGGGGAAGAGATTTTCTTCTTCCAGAAGACTTGTCATAGAATTTAGATCATTAAAGGTGTTAAGCCTTGCTGGATAGTGAGGAGTGGTTTTAAATCTTCTGGTGGATGAGTGTGTAGGTGGATGTGGGACCTTGGCACAACTTACCCTGTCCCTGGGCAGGTTGCAGTTACCCATCAGTGCAGTGTGTGTCCAGGTGGACTGCTGAGCCCAAATCATGGCACATCCCCAGAGAGAGCAGCTGGGAGGCATGTACAGAACTCTGAGCATTTCAATAGTAGAAATAGTTTCCAGTTTTTTCTTAATTATGTGCAGCTTATGTATAATCCTCTCTTCCTTGGCCAATGAGTTGTGAGAGCTTGGTGGGTTTTTTGGGTTTTTTTTTTTTTGCTTTCCCTAGGAGTGAAGACTCCAGACCTTCTTAAAACAAAAAAGGCTTAAAAATAGAAGTCAGTGACAGATATAGCCAAGTGACTTCTTTGTAATTTTCCCAGTTCTGGGAGGAGAAATCTGGTCTGGAAGGGAGTGCAACACATTGGGGTTTGCTTCTGACCCGAACCCTTCATGATTCCCATTCCTAAGCTGCCTTCACATCTGGAGATGTGTTATTCTGTCGGCTTTTTTTTTTTTTTTGGCTTAAGGTTTTTTTGAGATTTCCTGTTTACACCCTGTCTAATTACTCTTTTCTTTTTTCTTATTTTTTTCCTAACTGGACGACACACATGGATGTCTAAAAATATTGCATGTAACAACTATCTTAGAATAGGGAGGATGTTTCTGTCCAAGAGAAACAGAATAAATATCCTGCATATGCTTTTTTTTCCCAAATAAACATTCAGGCTCAGGATATCATAGGGAGTTGGTTTAAGTAGCCAAGAAGGAGGTTTTTTTCCTCTCTGCCTTCATTTCTTTCTCTTTTTAAAGGACAGATGTTTTTTAAAACCTGTCTTGATGATTTTAGGTGGAGAACGTCTCTTTTTTTTGGTTGCAAAAAATGTTGTTTCCTCCCAGTTATATAGAACCTCTATGATAATGTTAATCTGCTATGTAGAATCACAATCTCACCCTATGTTTTAATGGATATTCTGATAATTGTTTCTTTTCCTCCACTCTTTTCTTTTTTTTAACTGAAGATTTGGGTAAATCAGATTCTTGCTGACAGCCCACTGCCTGCAAATTAGGAGAGCTACAGTATTTTGATGAAACTGTATTTCTGCACTGGACAGTGTTTGTCTCCTTTCCATTCCTCTCCATTTTTTGTGTTTTTATTGTTTACTTGTGTGCAGAGCATACAAGTGACTTTGGGAAGCAGTAAGTACCCAGCATCCCAGCATAGTTTTGCCAAAAATAGGGCTGTGTAATTGGGAATAAGATGATGTGACTTCTTTTACTAGATATTAGCTTAAATATTAGCACGCTTTTAAAAATAACTGCTAAGATGACCAGTTTGGGGGTGAGTTGCAAAAATATAACAAGATTGTTCATTTGTACAGACAATGCAAAAATCGATGAGAATAAGCTGGAAGCAGATGTGTGTATATATATCTCAAGACTGCTCACACCAGCTCTTGACTGAGCCAGACAGCTGTGCTCATCTCATGATGGATTGGTCCAGCCACACAGAAAATCAATTATATTGTTCAGATTAGCAAGGCGTCCTGAATTAAAGATGAAAGAAATTGTATCGGCAAGGGCTCCAGGATGTTGGATCTTTGAGAAGCCCAGTGCCTTGAGAACCAGGGAGCCACTACAAGTCCCTTCCCAGAGCCTGAGGAAACAGACCTGTCAGCGGATGTGCTGAGGGGAAGAAATAAATCACACCAGTGTCATTGGGGAAGTTAAAATGAGTCCTTTGCTGCTTCAGATCCAGCAGCTCAGGGTTTTCAGTCACTGAACTGGATGCTGTCTTCATGGCTAAAATCCTTTATGCATCCAGTGATACCATAGTGATGAAGTTCTCTTTATGAAGCTCTCCAGCTTTTCTTCGGGTGAGAGGAGGGGACCAGACTGTTGATACCTGTGCTGGATTGTGTGGTGTTGCTGCCCTGCAGTCATGTCACACCTCTGTGTCACTGTGCTGGGACCATCTGGAGCTGGTGGAAGGGGATTGATACCCCAAAGCGGGTGAGGTGGGCTTTGAGTTGCTACAGCCTCTGAAGCTTTTGGTTCTGCCTCCTGTACAAAAGAGGCTTGTGAAATGTGAGTACTGCCTTGTATATCAGAGCTCTGTCTGCACAGGGAGGCAGCTCCATATGAGGAGAGAGTTGTCTCCTGGAGATGACCTCCCTGGTGGGCGACATTCCTGATGTAGGATGGGCTTGTGCTTCTCTGTGATCAGGAGTGATTTGCTTCTGATTGTCTTTGTATGAAATGAGTAAGCCAAGTGAAGTGCTCTCTTCCCCTATCAGGAATGGGGTGGGGATACTTGGAGTGAGCTCTTGCACAGCTGCAGGAACCAGGGTGCTGGTTGCTTGAAGCCTTGGATGTGCAGAAGGAGGATAAGGGCTTGGACTTGCTCGGGTTAACACCGTTTTGTTGAGGGGTTGGAGCCTGCAGATGCAAAGCTGGTCATCACCTGGGGAAGTTTGTGCTCCTCATTCAGGCTGTGGTGCCACATGGTGAGTACCCATTTTGTGTCTCAGTCCAAGTGAGGGCATCTTGGTAGTGTTGTAGCCCTCAGCTGTGCAGGCACAGGCTAAGGGGCAGAGGGAAGCAAGCAGCAAGAGGAAAAGAGCTCCAGCTCCCCCTTCTTCCTGGAGCTACAGCCAGCAACAGGCATTTCATGGCCCTGGACATTGCAGTCATGTCCCACCATGAGACAAAGTGTCTCTGGGGGTGAGTCCAAGGCCACATAGAGCTCTGGGAATACAGGTGAGAGCTGCCAGGTTTGTCACAGCAATGGCATTTCGAAGTCCTTTGTCACTGCACCCTGAGATCTTCTGCAACTTCTTGACTAAGTTTTCCAGTACCCTGGGAAGTGGCTGTATGATTGATTCCTGGAGTCTCAGGTACTAATTGTTGTCTGTATCTATATCTGTAAATCAGATTTCTAAGTTGTTTCCTTAGTTTTCTCATCAATAAAATCAGGGATAATTATATCTTGCCTATCTTCAGGAGTATCATGAGGTTTAATTACTTGTGAGGTGCTTTGTAATTACATTGAATAGCTGAGTAGAAGCCCAGGTTATATTTGGTATTTCTTTTATGTTTTAATTCTCCCAGCTACCTTCCTTTCTCCTCAGCACAAGGCTTTGTGGATGTGTTTGCTATAATAGAAACCTTTTTTACTTAACAACAGACAACTGAGGCAATTAAAACAGTCAGAAGTGATTAATGTGATTTCACTGGGTGAAAGCTAAAGCAGCTCGCAATTAAATAATGGCAACCCTCGTGCTATCTCAGAGCAACAGATGGGGAATGATTTGAAAGCACTATTGGATCAGACACTGCGCAACAGGGGCAGATTGGTAACAGTATGTCAGAGCCAGAAATATGTTTCACCTTGAAGGGTGTGCTGATGAAATGATTAATTGATGTTAACATGTGACTTAGTTATGAGCATGCGATGGCAGACCTTCAGCTCTGGGGAACAAATGGACCTGTGATCGGATCATAATGGATTTAAGGGCTCTAGGCAGAGCTGATAAGTCTCAGGGAGCGTGCTTGAAGCTGGAATTGGGAAGGCACATCTTTGCTTCCAGAACCTGAAGGATGAAGTGCTGGAAGTGGCACCTTGCTGGGAGTGCAGGGCATGGGGAATGGTATCTCCACAAGGTGCAGCACCAAGGGATGCACCTGTGTTTTGCACAGAGATCACTGCCATCTCCGGGATGGTGCAGCCTGTTCTCTGCATCCCTGCATGCACGATGTTACTCTTCATCTGGCATTTCTGTACAAATTCATGTTTGTGGCAGTGGGAGAAAAGGAAAGGAAGGGATTTCTTTCCACTCAACTTGCTCTGCAAACAGTCCTTGTACCAGTTCTGCTGTTTTGGTGAGCGATGTGATGTTTAACAGTGCCACAAGTTGCCAGTGCTCATGCCACAGATGCTGAAGCCCAATTTTCCCAGATACTAGAGGGAGTTGTGCTCACATGTCTCTGACCTGTTTGCAGAGCTCTTCAGGAGGGCACTCCCTCTCACATTTTGGTCAAAACCAGCTCAATTAGTTACAACAATGAAGCTTTATTAGTTTGGGTTCTTAGGGCCAAGAGCTGCTTGGTGACAGAGGCGGCTGTGTCTCAGCAGCCCTGGCTGTGTGCTGAAACGGGGGCAGAGCTGGAGGGACATGGGAGGTCTGTTCAGTTATACAGTAATCGTGTATAAATTGTGTTTATTTTTAAATCTTTGTAAGCTTTGGATGTGCAGCATGCCAGGGCAGGAGGTGATGAGGTGCTGGTGGCAGTAGAGCTCAGCACTGCCCTTTTCCTCATCCCTGCAGAGCCAGAGGGATGTGAAAGGAGAAACCGCTGTGTGTTGCAGTTTAATCCCCCTGGGAGCCCCTATCTAAGCAAACCACCCCCGGCCTCTGCTCGCAGCTCACAATTTGTAGTCCATGAGAAGCTCGTGCTGTCATGAAAACAAGTTACTTTGAGGCTGAGAGATTAAATATAAAAGCCAGGTTTTCTTCACCAGCTCTCACCCGGAGAGTGTTGTGAAACTGGTCCTCACTGAAGCTGCTGAAAGGCCCAGAATTAGAACAGATATTAAATAATGTAAAAGCTTTCATCAAAGTATTAGATTTCAAAGGGCAGATATTAAAAGGGCATAATGTGCAGCTATTTCTGAATTGCTCCCCTCTTAAAGAGAGGAAGAGAGTTTGTTTGCAAAAGATAAATGTGACATGAAATAGGTGGTTCAGATATAGCATCAGAGATTGCAAAGCTCATTCTTAATCACATAGTCCAAGCACCTTCTTGATGTGTGCAGCACATGTATAAGAATCATATGGAGGTAATGACTTCTAGTAGTTATCCAAGGAAAAATGTTAATGTGCTGGTAGAGACTTCATCTTGACTAGACATGAGGTCAATGCACCAAATCTGGGCTGACACATGTGCAGGGAGGGTTGGATAGATTTGGGTTTCATGCATCCCTGGTCATCTCTTCCTCACCAGAGGAAAAGGCTATGGCTGCTATTTGTCACTGTGGTACTTACTGGCCAGGCTAGTTCATCCTTGGGTTTAATTCTCAGAGCATTTATGTTGTTTTTATCTGATCCTGAGTGCTGCTAAGCACCCTTAATTCCAGCTTGAAGTTGACAGGAGCTGAGAGTGCTGAGGCAGCTCCCCAGATGAGTCCTTGGAGAAGGACGCTTGGCTCAGGTACAGAGCCAATTCCTTTATCCATGCAGATTAGACACTTGCTAAACACTGTCCTTGTCCAGGAGCTGCACGTGCTCTGGTGCAAGCCAGGAAAGCCGGGAATCCTGCCCTTCCTAATGGGTCTATGTTGCTGTCTTTGCAGATGACAGAGGGCCGGCACTGCCAGGTGCATCTCCTCGATGACAGGAACTTGGAGCTGCTGGTTCAGGTACAGACCTCGCTCTTTTGAGTACTCATAGTACAGTGTCAGATTTCTCTGCTTATTTTGGAGGCTGATGCTTAAGTGATGTTTGAAGAAAAGTTCTATCTCTTACTGCAGAAAGTCACAGAAGTGGAATAAACAGGCACACTCAGGCACATGTGCCCATCCAACCAGCTGGATTAGCAGAAGTTTCTCTGTGTGTGCTGGACAAAATATCAGCTGTCAGTTCTGCATTCAGTTTTTGCTTTCACCAAAATTCATGAAGTGTATTAAACACATCTCTTTTGGTGGCTTTTTGTCACGTAGACAGGAAGCAAAGTCTGGTTTTGAAAAGGTTTTATTCCTCTAATGGAACCCAAAACATGAGATCCTCTAATACACAGTATTTTCCGAAATGAAAAATGCCTCCTCCTGCAGGAAAGCCTTGGCTGCTGCCTTCTTCCTCTGGGAGGAAAGCAGTACTTGGTCTGTGCCCTTCAGCTTAATGTCATGGATTAAGAACAGAGTTGCCTCTCCATGCTCCACCCAGCTTCATAGAGACAACCCTGAGTCTGTTGGAGCTACTTCTGTATTGAACTGTACAACAGGGTTATAACATGGCCATGTGTATGTAAATACCAGTATTCACAGAGAAAATTTGTATTTTATGACAAGCCTGGACTGAAATTAATGAAGCTATTTTTATTCTTTCAATAGCCCAAACTTTTGTCTCGGGAGTTACTGGATCTGGTGGCCTCACACTTCAACCTGAAAGAAAAGGAGTATTTTGGGATAACATTTATTGATGATACGTAAGTATATTCATTTATTTTAGACAGCTGTGTGATTAGTGCAATATGAAACCTTATCTCTGGAACCATGGCAGCTTAGTGTGATGGAAAAATGACTTTTTCTTTCAAAGAAGGTTCTCCTACTTTTTGCTGTTTGACTGAGGAAAGGAGAAGGCACAAACTAGAAAATATTTGGAGAATATTTTCTGGGCACAAACCAGAGAATACTATAAAATACTTTCTGATACTTGAACTTTTCATGTTTGTCTCAGAAAAAACTGATTCAGTGATAATTTCCCATGTGAGCACCCTCTGCTTTACTCCTCAATACTTTTAGTAACAACAAAAAAGTTTTGCATTTATTTTCAAAATGATTTGCTCCTGTTGCTTTGCACCTGAATTTCAAATGTATTATTGAGTCTTGTAAACCCAATTTTCCCAAGCAGCTGTGAAATATGAGGTTAGTCCTTCCCATAAACAACTCCCCTCTGGCTGGGGCTGGGTGTGATGCTATGTCCAGGCTCCAAAGAGCTGTGGGAGATCTGCTTCTATGGCATTAACCCAGAGTCAGCTGGGTTAATTGAAATCTCAGCTGGTGTTTAGACTCATCTGTCAGCGTGGCACTGAAATGCTTACACACATCTGCTGGGTGTAGGACCAAAGCCTGCAGGCAGGACTCTGCTCCCCAGGGCCAGTGTCTCCAGAGGAGTTACCTTCAGCTCCCCCAAAAAAGCTGGAGCAGAGGTGCTTAGGGCAGTGGGGACATGGAGTTGTGCACTAATACAGCCCTTTAGTAAATCTCTTCTTATCTAGTGGGAATAACAGTAGTTCCTGCTGCTCTCCATTACCACTTTTTGTGGAGTCCTGGATGGAACCCTTCACCTACAGATCAAGTCAGAGCAATGTTGGGAGTCACCCTGCCAAGGCAGATGCCATGTGCAGGAGTGGCCCTGGGCACAGGGCTAATGTTCCTGCATCTGGTGGGAGCAGCTCACTCTGAGCCTCTGACCCCCCAGCACTGTATTATTTTTACCAGCCACTCTCATCTTGGGCTATCCCTAAATACTTTTGCCACATCCTTGCCCTTTCCCTTGTTGGAAAATACTTTCTTCCAGATACTCTCTAAATCCTTTGAGGATCCTGGTTGCACTTACCCTATTTTTCCCCCCAGAAGAGCTGCCATGGAGTTCTATTGGAGGTTTCTGGTTGCTGGCACTCTCTCATGCTGAGCTTTTAAGTGTTGCCAGGGGATTACCTAAAAGCTGTTGGCTTCTCTAGAGATTCCAGAGCCTGCCTTGGGTGTATGGAACAGGGCTGGGTGCTTGGAGGGAGCGTGTGGCCTCTGGAGGGCACCCATGGCCCAGCCTTTCAGGGAAGCCACAGGTTTCTGTGTTCCACATCAGCCCCAGGGTCTTCAGGGAGGTTATTGGGGTTTGAAGCACAGACTAGTTTGAGTTGGAAGGGGCCTTAAAAATGATCTTGTTCCAAACCTACCATGGGTAGGGACACTCCCCTAGACCAGACTGCTCCAAGCCCCATCCAACCTGGCCATGAAAATGTCCAGGGATGGGGCATCTGGAGTTTCTCTTGGCAATTTCTTTGAAGGATTTTGTTGCTGCTTCCCATTTCAGTCAGAGAAGCTATTGCCAAGAGAACTGCCCAGTTTAAGAAGTGGGCCTATGGTAAATCCTTCTTCCCTGAAACAGGGTCTTACGTCACACTGGGGTTGGGGCAGAATAGGAGGAGCAGGGGATGCAACTGCAGAGCTGAAGGATCAGACTCATTTCTGCAGCAGGAAAACATCCAGTCTCTGCTAGAGATCAGATCCCCCAAGATCACACAAAGTCGGTTGAAGCACTCCCTTCTACAGCAAAGGAAGATATTTCAATAATATTTGGTTTTTCTGGGTGCCGTGCTGTGACTTTTGTGCTGCAGCTCAAAATACAGCTGCAAAGAGCATTCTTGAACATCCAGAAATGAATTGTACAAAAATCTTAAAGTTGGGGGAAAAAAAAGAAATAATTTTATGGGATGTTTGCATTACTCAGAGATGAATCTTGAACTTTTTCAAGTAACAATTGCAATAAACACAAGCAGTAGAAAGAACCCATTTCTGGATTTCCCGTCCCAGTTTTTTACCTTCTCCCCATCCTGTTTCCACAGAGGTCAGAGTGTCTGGCTGCAGCTAGATCACCGTGTTCTGGACCATGACTTGCCCAAAAAACCAGGACCAGCAACTTTGTACTTTGCCGTTAGGTGAGCAATTGTTTCCACTAAGAAAACATTACCACTTGGGTTTATTTATCATCGGGGGGTTTGTTTAAAAGAACTGATTACAGATTTGATAAAAGAAATAAATGTCAAAGCAATGTGTTATTTTTAGAAGGAGATTAGGTCCTGGATAAGTGGTGCTCTCTTTTGTATTTAACTATTAAATAAAGTAGGTTGAAGCCTGTTACTCTTTAAACAGTTACTAGGACGTTATTACTAGAATAGGTTGGGTGTTTGGAGTTTTTTTTGCTTAAAACCTCATATTTAAAATATCTTCTTTGCCTGACTTGTCTTTAAGTGTAATAAATTATAATACAGTTTATTTAAACAATCGTACTTACTTTTTTCCTTCTGTTTACTTAAGGTTTGTCTGTACTTGAAAGGGATTGCTGATGGCTCTTTGCTCACACAGTTTAACCAGTCCCCAGGAGAGAATGAAATCCCTGGCAAAATGATGATTTTGGCCAATGTAATTGCATTACATTAGGGCTGTTGCTGGCAAAGCTCTGCTGGTTAAGAGCCTGAAAAAAAGCATGTCCTACGAAACAGAGCTGTGCTGGCAGAATAGACCAGGCATCATATTCTTAATATTGTTGGAGTTTTTGTTTTCCTTACAGTCTACGAGGAAAATGAGAGCAGACTGACCTCATTTGCTTTTCAGATCGTGATAAATTTATGCCTGGTGTGCTTAATTATCTGAAGCACTTCCAAGGCAGAGCCTCTTGTGTAGTTGTGTCAGTTGGCACCGTTGCCTCACCACATCCCCCATGCTCTGGTCATCGAGGGAACAGGGCAAACAAGGGGTACTTTGTTTTGGCTGAATACGTGCTGATTTGTGATGGCATTCAGAGCTCCTCTTCCCTTCCCCATGTTTAACAGAAAGAAAGAATTCCATTTTAAAAGGGGTGATGGGCTTTTCACTATATTCACTGGGTTTGATGAGGATCTGGGAGACTAAAACCTATGTCTGCCCGAGAAAGATGTGAAGGCAATCCTATGACTTAAGTGTTTCTTCAGTTGGGATTCACACTGTTGGCTCATGATGTTCATTTTGGCCTCTCTGCTGCAAGATGGTCCTTGACAGGACAGTGTGTGCAGAGACCTGGGCAAGACTTCGTGTGTGAGGAGTGGGCTTGGAAAGATCAACTTGAGGAAGCTAAATTTTAAGCCTAACTACCCTGGAGTCATAAGGTCCAAACCAAGCAATTAGGAGCCAAGGAGATAAGCAGTGAGTGAGATGCAGAGCAGGAGGAGGGTACAGAAATAATTAGCACTATAGAAACTGTATAATATGTAGAAAATAGATATTCCAGCCAAAAAGCCACTTCAAAACTTGCAGCTCTATTACAACTTTTGGGTTAAGGAAGTGGCTCCAGGCCTTCACGCCATGACAAATGCCCTGGGTGATTAGTTCAAACACTTATCTTGTATGAACACATTTACCTTGTCATAGCCTATTTCTTAAACTCCATGATAGAAGCTGAAAATACATGTTTACAGCTGAGTGTGCCCATGGCTGGAACAGAAAAGCCTGTTTGGTGTGGGATAAATGGCATGGAGTGGGGGTGGGCAAAGGTCCCAGCACTTGGCACCTGTTCCCTGGGCTGGATTGGCTCCAGCATGACCCCAGTGTGTTGCTGTGCTGCTGCAGGGCCAGGGTGTCCCTCAGTCTGGGTGAGCCCTCTTGTGCCACCCATTCGTTCTGAATGTTTGAAACAGGCTCAACCATGAATAGAATAAATACTAAATAATATTCCAGTATCACTTTCCTTTAAGATGCAAGTGTAGCAGGGCAGGGCACTGAGCTGCTGCTCTCCTAGCCAGTGGCAAATGTGTAGCAACACCAATGTTCCCCGTATCTTTTGACACTGCACTGGACAGTTTCCAGTAGCATTACTGGAAATAGGGGAATCCCCAGATTCCTAGTTATGACTCTGTCTTCTTTGTCACTTCTTCACTTCTCGTGCCCGAGCTTTTGCTGTTCAATAAGAAAACATGTGATAATCCTTTGAGATTTTTAAATATTGCCAGCTGGCATAAACTCTGTCTAGTCACTAAGTTTTCATATGGTACACACAGCTGAAGGGCTCTATAATGCAGATTCAGGACTTAAAGAAGTGTCATTCTAGTTTCAAGGACAGTGACAACATAGGAAATAAAAGCAGAATGTATACTTTATGATGTTTCCAAACATGCCTGTCATCCCCGGATCAACCTTATCTCTGTGGTCCATTGTTCCCCATCTGTACTGGGATGCTAAGAATGTACAACATGTACCATGGAGGAAACAGAGCACAGGGACAAGGCTGGGGCAGGGGGCAATGTGAGGGTCCTGCCCTCTGCTCTGGATTTCTGCAGAGAAACACTCAGGGGTATTTAAAGTAAAGTTTAGCATCTGTGACCAAGAGAGGATGGAAATACCTGTGGCTTCATGAGTTCATGAGGAAAGGTGAGTCATGGAAATGTAAAATAGCCTTTCAAATGTGTGGGGCAGGCTGCTGGGCTCAGGGCTGCCCCTTGGACAGGCTGCATGCCTGTAAAGTGAGTAAATTATCCACAGAGGCATTCTGGAAAGTGCTTTAAAATTAGTATGATGGAACATGCTGTGGAATGTGAACTATTAAAACAATTACTATTTAATGAATCTCTTGTCTCAAGTCACAGCATAAACACTGTAAACATTCCTAACGTGTGGCAGGTCCCAGCTTTTCTGTTCCCTTACACATACTCTATTCTGCTGCTGTGGACTTCTTCCAGTGTCTTGCAAATCATCCATGCCAAGAGATCAGTGGCTGGAGCTTGAGGCTGTGAGGAGCCTTATGAGCACCATGGGGCTGCAGAAGGGTTTGGCCTGGTTCTGACAGACATAGTGGGCTGTGTGCCCTGTGTTGGCCACCCACCCTCCTGCTATCAAAGGCAAGACACTGACAAGACCTGGGGTGGTTTGCATGGCTGGGGCAATGGTCCAAGTCTTTGCTTGGCTGTAAAAAAGGTGTATCTTCTGCCTAGCATTACTTAATGGGGACCATCCAGACCAAATGCACTCATCCTGCTTTCATATCCAGCTAAAGGAGGATTGATAGGACCAGAGTCACACAAATTTGTCTCTCTTGAAACTGACCTGGCAGTTCCATGCTCCTCAAATTATAGATGTATTTTCTCTGCACATTTTAATGCATCTCAGCATTGTTTATTTTGAATCTCTGGGTGAGTCAGAAGTGCTGGACAGGTCGTGTGTGATTTTTTTCAGCACCATACATGATGTTTGGTGTAGCTCTGTAACAAAACTGGGGACCCATTTGCTAGGCTTGGCTGGGCCAGAGTAACTTGCGATTGGGATCACTTTGGTGTGTGCTTCTGTGATGGACACGTGGCCCTGGAAGGAGGAAGCCAGAGCTGGGAGGAAGACAGGAGACACTGTTAAAATCATTGCTATAAGCCTGGGCCAGTTGCAGCCCTTCTGTGTAAGCTCCTAGTTTTGGGGCTCTCATTGCCCTTAGAATGCATGTGCCTGATGGGACTGAGCTGACCCAAAAGCATTACTCATGATTTTTTCCTTTTCCCTGTTAGCTTTTGAAGCAAAGTTGATGGCTCTCATTAACATCTCTGCTCTCTCCTCCTGGAAGGAGAATGGTCCTGCAAGGCTGCTGGCCCCTCTTCTCCGGCAAAGTGCAGATTTGGCTTCCCCATCTGCAGCACCTTGTTTGGAGTTATCTTTTCCAGTGCTGTGACTTTATCTGCATAGGAGAGAAGGGCTTTGCTGCCTTAGCATTCAACAGGGTTTTCATCTCATTTGAAAAGTCATCAGATATATAGGATCTATTGAACCGGGAGTTGCTGTTCCCTGTGTGTTGTCAGCCTGTGATTTTCTGCTTGTTCTCTCCTAACAGGCAGGAAATTAAGTGCAGTAACTCATAGTTCCTCTGTGCTATTTTATTGCTAGAGAACAAAACACTAGGAGGAAATAAAATGACTTGAGAGGAAGATGAAACCTATTCAGGAAAGTAATTTTTTTTTTTTTAATTTTCAGGTTCTACATTGAAAGCATTTCCTTTCTCAAGGACAAAACTACAGTAGAGCTGTTCTTTCTGAATGCCAAGTCATGTGTACACCAGGTAAGACTCGGCATCTTTCAGAACTCCTTGTTGGGCATTTCCCTTCATTGCTCCTCCAGCACCTACACTTGGTAGGAGCTGTAGTTGATTTCTAGACCTTACTGAAGTATTAAGATTTCAGCGTGCTGACTCTCCTCCTTCACTTAAATACTGAGGCTTCACAGTATTTTCACAGCCCTGCTGTGTACTCACTGCACCAGAATGAGTCGTAAATACTCAAAACCTTTTAAGTTGTTTGACATATAGGTTGTAACTTTACAGGTAGGCCCTGCTCCTTGGTGGATTCTCCTATATCCTGCATGGCAAACACTCAAGGCAGGCACCTCTTTACTGATCTAGAATCAAACTTGTCTTAAGAAGAAAAAAACCTGTGAGGAGGGTCCTATGTTTGTGATTTTGTCCCTAGTTCCCTTATTTCCTGCCTTAGTTTAGTGAAGTAGTAAAGCAATAGTAAATCCTGTGAAGTAGCAATTACAAGTAGTTATTAGAATACTTTTTGTATTTACTCTCTGGTTAAACTTCCACTGTTTTCTTAGTGTTGAAATTGGTAAAAAACATATTTTTAGAAGCTACTTCATGATATGGTAATCAAAATCTAAGTTGATTTGCTGCAGATACATCTTGAGCTGAAAAAAGAGTGGTGTAGCAGCCACCTTTGCCATGCCCCTACAGCTGCACTTCAATGAACTTTACTCCATGATTTTCTAGTTAATATCAAATTCAAGCATCTTGTGCCCTTTTTTTTAATATACTCGTGGTTCAATCAGTCTAAAAGGGTCACTTGGTTCTTAAAACCTTTCCTTGGAAAACAATCGTGTATCACTAGCAGGTGGTGGAGCTCGGTGTAGCCAGATGGAGTTTTCACCTCTAATATGCTTCATATTTTAGAGGATTCTTATTCAGCATCCAGTATTCATTTTTTTATGATAGGATCAGAAACCAGATGTGAAAGTGGTTAATGGCAAAGTTGTGACTATGCTTTGTTCAAGAATTGCTTTCTGGAAAAGTAGAGGAAATTGGTGCCTTTTACAATATATTGAAGTTTTAAAGATGCTCCAAGAACTTGGGGCCTCACTGGTTCTGGTTATTAAAAAGAAAATTTCCATTTGACATCTGCCACTTAAAATGAAGGGTCATGGCAACTCATAGTCATCCTTTCAGGGAAAAATGGAGAAGTTTAGACAGACAGCATAAATGATTTTGGAGTTGGAAAATGGGCCTGGTTTTGGGATGGAACATGAAATTTAATATTGAACAACATTAAAACAAGTGTTTGTGTATGCATAAAGCATAAGAGAAAGTAAAAGAGAAGCATAAGAAATGCCCTTACTGGTCATAAACAAATGTGTCATCAAACCAATGAAGAGTCACTTTTGGGGTGGATAAATGATTATTTAAGCAGCATAGTCTTGTATCACTGAACCAGTGATGTTGCTGTGCACTATCCAGTGGAGTTCAGGGCTTTGGGAGTGGGAGAGGTTTGAAGGACAGCAGCCTCAGTGTTCCCCCCATGGCTTGCAAGGTGAGTGCTCTAATTGTAGCAATCCAAAGTGTGGCTTCCTCATTCCTGCAAGCAGAGCTCCCAGAAGCAGAGGGTTTCTGTTGTGTCCAGTTTCTGTGGGCAGAGGAGGGATGAAGAGAATCACTTCCTCCAGCACCAGGTTATTCAGGATGTAGGGAAAGCTGGGAGCCCTGGCTCTGCCTGCAGCCCTCTCTATGCTGGGCAGCTTTGCAGCCCAGCTCAAGCCTGAAGCACTTTCAGCAGAATCCAGTTCATCTACTTTCAAGGTGGATTTGGTCCAGGGGCTTTTAACCTTCAAATTAGGTCTTGTAAAAATATTTTGTCCTGCTTGACAAACTTAGTCAGTCTCAAGGTTTCCAGCAGTGTGTGAAGTGCATATGGAACCCCTCCTCACCTTTAAGCCCATGGGATGTGGACAAGAGGATGCACAAAAGCCCCTTAGATGTGCTCACACAGTGTGTCCTCTCCCATGGTGCTGCCAGCTCTGTTGTGCTGCAGGGAAGGAGCCACAGGATGAGCAGTGTCTGAATATCAGGAGATCCCCATGGAGCAAGTGGCTGATGCTCACTGATGACAGCAAGGAATGTTCCCTGGCATTTCTCACTCATTAATCCAGTTCCAGGAGGTTAGACCTGCCTCAGCTTGGCTTTTTTCTTTTTCTTTCCTCTCCTTTCCTTGCTGCATTCATGGAGTGAGGAAACCCCAGTGTGTCAAAATGCAGGAACCCACACGCAAGCTCTGTGCTCAGGAGTGCTCCCCAGTGCACAGGCAGTGCTGCAGGATGCCCTGCCAGGGCAATCCCCTAACCTGGATCTCTACATGAAGCCTCTGTGTGGGCCAGGAATGTGGTTTACAATAAATGCTGCAATACTTGGGGTGTGCTAAGACCTGCGTGGATAAGATTGCTTAAAAGTCAGTCATGTTTTTTGCTTTCACAAAGGTGTTTCCCAAGTTTTCACAGCAGCTTTCCCCCATATGGGAACCCTAAATCCAGGGTGGTGCCAATGCCTGATGCTTGAGTGCTCTTTTGACATTCCTGAGCGCTGGAATGTGTTGACAGCACGGCAGTGTGTAGGTACCTGTGCTTCCATGGCTTTTGTGCTTTAAAGGACAATGATGTTTTTCCCAGCAGAGGGGTGGAGGGTGATGCTGCCTGGCATGTGCCATGGGCATGGCAGTGCTCCTGCTGGCACATAGGACACACCAGCAGAGGCAGAGGAAGGCTTGGGCGAGCATGGTGAATCTCCATGCCAGTCCCTCCTGTGGAGAGGGTTTATCCAAGGCTTACAAGTTCAGAGGCTGCATCAGAAATGTATTTACAGTATTGTCTGAGAGATCTGTGTGTGAAATCCTATAAGTGGCTGTATCTAATCAAAGAGAATGGCATCTCCCTAATGAAGTCTGGCATTCCAGCATCTCTGGAGTTAGGCTGGAGCTGCTGGGCAGTGTGTGCTGACCATCTTGCCTCTGATGACTCCTGAGGGCATTTGCTCCCAGATCAATAAAAATGTAGAATAAACAATAATAGTGTATTAACTGTATTATCAATTATGTAATTGAAGATATGATTCTGAATAATAAATAATTGAATCAAAGTCTGCATGACAGCTCTGAAAAGGGTGAAAGCTACAGTGCACAGCCACACTCCTCTTCATCACTTTTCAACTCCACGTTCTGTCTTGCAAATCTCTCTGCTCCTTTCTGCAAATCAGGTACTGCTTTATCCTGCCAGGACTTGGAGGAATCTGGAGCTTGTGCCTTTTGCAATCTCTGTAGACACTTTGGCAAGGAAGGGACAAGATAGACAATAAAATCTCAGCTGCCAAAAATGTAATTCTTTCTACTCCCCACCCACTTCCCCACCTCTGTGCTCTTCTGTGGAGTCAAAGCTCCTTTGTGCCTCTGGGACTTTTGCTGGCACGTGCCAGGTTTATGCATCCTCTGTGACTTGTGCTGTTCTTTGCATGGTGTCCTCTGTCTATGGGGAGCTGAGAGAGAGACCCCATTGCTGAAGGCTCAAGAGGGCAGAGACCTCCTTTTTACTTGTGTGAAGTCTCCTTGTGTGTGAATTGAACACAACATTTGCTGTTGCACTTGGAGAGCACCCAGTGCCTCCTCACCACTGGTGCGTGCACAAACCTTGGCCTCCAGCCCATACAGCAGATGCTGCCAGAGCCCTTGCCCTGCCCTCCTTTTGTGTGCAGATGTCCATTTTTAACCCTGGTCTGGGGCTGCAGTCCCCAGGCCCTCTGCCCTCTGTGGTCCAACCAGCTGCCTGATCCTACTCTCCAGCATCCGTGCTCTTTGAGTTGGAGGTTGGAGAAATCATATCCATTGCCAGGAACAGCTTGGGCCACTGAGCAGGAGGTGGGAGCTGGTGAAAATTAGATCTCCAGGTCTATGGAAGGGCCTCCCAGTGACTTAGTTAAAAACTCATTTATACATGTGTATTTTGGGAGAACACAAAGGCTAGAAGTATGCTCTGTGTACATATGAGCTCTGTTTTCTTACATGTCTCTCTTTTTCAAGGCTTTGAGAAGCACTGCCTGAAAACCTTCAGTGGTGACAACTTCAATTTAAAAGCTCTCTCCTGTTATTATCTTTAAGAAGCTTAAGATTTATAGCTATCTGAAATCTACTGTACAGCTGGAATTTAGAAGAGTGAAAGCCTGGTGCTTGGTTCCAGGTGAAATGGGTATCTCAGAATGGATGTGTTTGCACAGAGGGCTTTGTAACATGTTCACTGTGTTATTGCACAGCCCATAACCATAGCTGGGATATTTGTAAGGAGGTGGGTCAGAACTGGTCACGCACATGTTGGTGATGAATTTGGAAAGATAAATTAGTCTTCCCTTCTTTTGAAACAGGCTAGTTTGGAAAAATAACACCCTACTTGGCCAGCGAAGCACTGTCAAGTTTATTATGCATTAGAGCTAACCTCCATATAGCTCTGCAGTTGACTTTTTGCCAGTCCTTAAAGTATGTTCTGTAAACAAAGATCTTGGTCTAGTTAACTGTGTTCCCTTTTTCCTATGTATATCTGGGTGTTGGGGAGTTGATTTAATTTCCCATTTGTTTCAAGAACTTGTAAGAATTGCTTTAAAAAAGAGTTAAGAGTAAATGGAAGTTTTCAGAGGAGTCTGTAACTGAACATGCTCCATGAACAGCAATGCTTGTGAGCATTTGGCAGCCTGAAGACCACTGCTTACCAAGAAGAGCTGTTGAAACAGACCCCTGGTGTGAGCATAAAGTCTGGATGGCTTCCAGCTCATGGGGAGCAAAGTGGTCATATATCAGAGAGCTCTCGAAAGTTTTATAACAGATATTTCCTAATTTTCCCCCATCTCAAGGGAGAGGGGAATGTTCCCATGCAACCTTGTAATATGATGTAGTCTGATCCCAGCCAAGGCTATTAAATGCACTCTGTCCATTGCCTAGATTTGCTTTTCTGCTCCCAAAGCCAGCACATGTCAAGTTCAGGATGAGGTTCAGCCTTCTCTTCCTTCAGGGCTGTTGTCTCCCATGGTTGGTGGCATGGCAGCCACCTCCTTGGCCCAACCTCCCCAGCAGATAAGGAGGATGGAGCATGGCTGTGCCTGTGAAAATGTGACTGGAGGAGGAGGCAGGATCCCACACTGATGTAAACTGGCAGATCTTCATGGGCCCCCCCTCATTACCCCAAGAGATCTCACATGGGGCTGTGCTGGTGGCTTGAGGAGGAATTTGGCCATGGTGTGGGTATTGTCAAGGGACTCTTCTCAGAAGGGTTGAGGTTGGTCCAAGGCCACCTGCTGTAAAGGGTGATGGTGCCCTAGGGACCTGGGAGGCTCTTGTCAGGGAGGTTTAGGTTGTGTCCCAGCTGGGCTGGCCCATTGCATATGAAGATCCAGTTCGTTTGCAGCCAGAGTTTCATACTTCACATCTCTTGGTGTAGTTACCTCCTCCTGGGTCTAATTACTGAGTTAATTGCCATAGAGAGTTCTGCACCTTTGATCTCCTGGCCACAGAATAAAGGTGCTGTGACAGCCCAGCCAGTTCTGTTGTTGGTGTGTGTTGAATATCTCACCGTGATGCTGGGGTAGGAAAGCGAAAGGCTGTGATTATATGTTAAGTCTAATGACACTTGCTATGTTCCCTGGCTTGCAAACAGGGAAGTCTTTATATCTTTCCCCTATTCTCTGTTTTTATTCTTAAAGACGCATTAAATATGTTCCTGTTGCACTGAGCTGTGCAGATGAGTCTCAGAATAGCTGCTGCTGTCCCTGGAGTTCATCTAAGTGTTGGCTGAAGCACAAAAGGCAAAGGGAGATGGATGAGAGTGGCTGGCAGAGACAGCAAAATAAAGGGTATAACAGAGAAACCTGAAGCTGTTCCTCACCATGAGGCACTAACAGCTTTTATTCTGAGGTAGGGGCTGGGTTTGGCCTCAGCCCCTGAGGTGGGAAGCAGTAGGTCCTGCCAGGGAAGAGCTGTGTCGGCCACTGCATGTGAGCTGAACTGTTTGGTCTCAGGCTGTACTGACTTGTTTTGGGTAGGAAGGGCTGTGGTGTTCCATGGATGAAATGAAAGACATCATGGACCATCTAAATGCTGTGAAGCCTGAGCCACCCAGACTGCAGTGCCAAGGGGAAATGCAGCATGAATGGAAATCTGAAGTGCCCTTTTGAGGAATGTCAAAAGAACTAGCCTGTGATTTGCTTCTGTAATATCTCATATGCCACATCTCTTGTTAGTTTAGTGCTTTGCTTTACCTCCCTAAGATGTTGGAGGCAGACACTTGCTTTGGTTTTTTTGCTCTGTTCTCAGCCCTGTGTTTCTGCTGTCAGGAAATGAGTCCCAGTTAAGATGCTCAGTGAAACTTAGAGCGAAGGGAATGGAATGGTGTGTCCAGTGCACTGCAGGGCAGAATGAACAGCAGGTGACACCACCAGGACTGAGATGTAGATGTGAATGCAAGTAATTAGGACAGGCAGTTTAAAGTCAGAGGTTATCCATGTGCAGCCAGTGTTTGTCTCAGTGGAGTAATTACCCAGCACAGCCACTCCGACAGGGCGAGTTGTTGGATTTCCCTGACCTAGTTCCTCCTGCGCTGCTCAGCTTGTGCCATGTAACAGGTTGTGGCCAACACCCACTCCCCTCCCCAGCTTGTCAAAAAAGCCTTAAAGATTGAAAAGCTGCTGGGGTGTGCCCTCCCATCCTCTGGCTGCCAGGACACACCACGGGGATACTGAATCGTTGGTGGGAAGTCACCATAGTGCTGGGTAAGGGCACAGGGTGCTGGTATCACTTTAGTCACTTGTGCTGGGTCCACACCCAACTAATTGCCTGCTTCGTTTGAACACCTTGTTGCAGACGTCTGGGTCCTTTCTTTCCCTTTGACTAATTGCACCCTTCTTTCAGTCTATGTTTTAATCACCTCTCAGTAATCACAGGTAATTGTATTCCATACTGTGGCTGTCTTGAGGCTATTCAATCATAGTATGTGCGTATTTGGGGGTGTCTTTGGTTAATATAAATTTAAGTGATTGGTTTGAGCAAACAGGTGTGTTGGTATCTCAGTGCTCCAATCTTCAGGTGGAATGTTTTTGTTGTCAGCCTTTAACCTCTGGAGGTTACGTGTGGTCTGAATAAACCATATCAGCTTTCACTTCTTGCTCTGGCTCTAAAGAGTTAAAGAAGGTATTTCCTGTCTGTTGCTTATTTTATTTTTTTTTAAATCTGCTTTAATCTGAGTTTACAGCCTGAAGATTTGCTTAGCACAGTTAATGCTCATCTGACTATCATCACTCTTGATCTGAGTTTTCATCAGGATTTCAGACTTGTATCTCTATGGCAGTAAATTCTAGTGTTGTTGCTGTGTCTAATGAGGGTTCATTGCTCTATTCATAACCGAGCTTGTGATTTTTATCACATTCTAAGTCTGTGTCTGTGCAGCAAAAGACTTCAGCTGCTATCTGAACTGAGGGCTAAATTCTGCCCACGGGCACTTGAGGAGTGAGTTGGTCTTTACCAGCTGCTGAGACAGCAACCTACTCCTGCTCTACAGTGATTGCCACCCTGTTTAGACACCTGCTACACCCTTTTACTACTCTGATGTTTGTCAGCATGACAAAAGCCATCACCTGAATCTGCCGGGCCAAATGCACTGTTTAGATAAGCCTTTTGGAGGAGCTACACAGGGGACTGAATATCTGTCTCACTGGTTAAAATGATTGGTCCCTGTGCAAACTCTAATTGAAAAAATATCACTTTCACCCCCTCCCTGGAGCTGCACCCCCTAGTCTGTTTAAACTTATTTACATCTCAAATGTAGGAGATTCAGGTTCCATTATCTGAATTACATGCATCTACTTAACCTCGTGCTAGTGACCTTGTTCCCACTTGGGATAACTGTAGGAAGACCTTCCATCTTCAGTCTTGACACATGGCCATGGGAGCAGTCACTGCCCTGGCTCTCAGGGCCCCCCTCACTTACTCACTGAATCTCTGCTTGAATTACCCTGGCAATTGCAGACATTGCAAATGAATCTTCTTACAGCCGTTTCCCTCATCTATTTTTGAAATCTGACCTTGCTGATAAAGCGATACTAAAACAGAAACCCCCATCTGCCAGCCTCCAGGCTGGAGGATGATTATAAAATCAAAATATTGCCTGAGTAGGAATAGTGATGGTCATGCACTCTAAAGTGACACGTATTGCTGTATGGATTTGTGTCAAGCCAAGGGCTGTCCAAACTCCAGGAGAGCCCAGGGCAGGGCTGGATTACATTAGAGCAATGGCCAATTGGGGAGCCAGATGGCAAATAATGTTATATTATAATGAAAAATAATTCCAGGCTCAGAGGGAATTGTCCAAGAGACTGTCACTTGTAGAGCATTAGTCTGTCAGATAAAGGTTGAGCTGCGCTTTAAAATCCTTTGCTTCAAATCCTTGCTCTGTTACTTACCTACTCTGGGACTTTAGGGAAGTCTTTGTGTCGCTGCATCTCCTTTTTTCTGTGATTTTTAGCCCCTTTAAAGGGTGATGTTCTCCTGAGTGCTCTTTGGGGTTTTTTGGTGTTGCTGAGCCTCACTCAGAGTGATCCCAGACTCCTACCACTGTTATTGTATGGTGTTGTAGGATAATAATTAAGACTGATCCACCCTGTTCTGAGGTTTGCAGCAACTGGAAAGACATAATGGCAACCCTGCATCTGGTGTGGCATCTGGTTTGTCCCCTTTGCTTGGTCAAGACATCTGAGAGTGTGACACAAGATCCTTAAGAGAGGTCAAGTTAGGGAGGATTCTCTTACCTGTTCACTCCTCTAAAGCTTCTAAGCAAATTTGTTCAAAACTGCATTGGCACAGCAAATCCCTTACTCTGAAAGCAAAGACTGAAACAGCATCACCTGAAGAAGTCAGTCCCCCTTCAGCCTCTCTTTGGTCTCCTAAAATCCTAAACACAGTGGTTTGTGGGATCACTATTAACACCTGTGGCAGTGCCATAGCAGCCAGTAAAGTGACCAAAGTTTCTTAACCCTGGTGTCTAGGAACAAGTAAAGAGCAACCTCGTAATTGCTATTGCTAATTAGTTAATGGCTGTGAGGTGCTTTGAAGATGGAAAGTGAGGAAGGAGTTGCTTGGTTATTAAGTCCCAAAACTCCCTGTAATGCCAGCAGCAGCCATTGTTGTGGGTCAGCAGAGAGTTTCTGGTGCAGCAGCTCATTGAGTGCCACTGAGTTTATCTGTGAGCCAGCAATAAACTGAAGAGACCTTTCAAAAGTGAAATCTCCGTGAGTTTCTTGAAGGCTGAAAAGGTGATAAGCCACATGTAGCTGATTCTGCCTTGGGGCAGGGAGATAGTCTTGTGCTTTTAAGGTCCCTTCAGGCCCTGTTTTCACTGATTTTGTGGTCCACAGACATCTTTACTCAGCCAGATCCCATCTTTCCTGCTGAGCTGAGGTTCCCTGTGATGGCATTTTCTCATGTCTGAGTTCCCTGCCTACTGATGCAAGAGACTGTGGTGCTGCGGGTACCTGATCTCCTGTAATCCACCCTCCCACCACCACACATGGCTTCAGAGGCTGTTTCAGCTGATGCAATTTAAGCTTTTAAAAAGCCAGCTCAGATGTGCATGACAAAGACTAACCTGATAGAGGACCTGGAAGTAACAAAGTACCTTAAAATTGCACCCATGTGAAGAGTTTCTGTGTGTTATCTTGCCTCTTTTCTTAAGCATCAACATGAAAGAGATCTGAAGGAAGGATGAACTTCAAGCTATTTCTTTTTCTCTTAACTTGCCCCTCCTCTTCTTCTAATAAAATATGTCTGGGGCTTTGGAGGCTACTCCTGCATAGCTGTTGTCACACCTGTTGGGAACGGGAAATTCCTCTTGGTCTGCCTGTCAGAGAAGCTTGGGGGAGCACTGCTGCTGGAATGTTTTATTGACAAAGCTGGCAAAAAACTTCCTTTCCATGAAAATTGAATTATTTGTTTGTTCACTTTCAAATTTAGTCTCTGTGGGCCAGACCTGCAGCTGTGGTAAATTAGCTCAGCTCCAGATGTGCCCTAATATATTTTGAGATGTCATTTCATGTATCTGTATGTAATTCTGTAGATCTTCCTGCTACCCTGGTTTTGGCATTATTTCAGCTTTCAGTCTGCTCTGTCTCTTCATTCAGCTAACAGATCCTGGGGACAAAGAATATGTGGGGATCCTGGTGTCAGGAGACAGGCAGCATGTCCACTACCTTCACTTGCAGAAGGTCAAAAAGAAAAATGGACTATTTTGTGGGCTCAGTTTTGTGCGTTACACATCATTTGCAGGATGCAGGAGGTGTAAAGGGTGGCTTTGACAACCCAAGTCCAACTATCAGTGCATCTCCTTTACTCTTCCAGTGTTTCTGCAGTTCCCAGTATAGACCAACACCAGGGGTTTGACTGGTAAGAAACTAACTTGGAAAGCTTGCACTTAAGCTTGACAGCAGGGGGAGAAAATAAGATCCTTGATGTTTTGATGATTTGGCACCTCTGGAGTTGCTGAGTGCACAGTGCTGTCAGGACAGGACAGGTTTTGAAACTGGGGTGAAGACACTGGAGATTTCCAGCATGAGGTGGTGGTGGGAGTCCATGCATTTTTTTTCTGAACATTGCTCTGCAACTCCAGTCGACTTTGAAGGCTGTTAGATCTAGACTGAGTGAGGCAAAGGAAGCTTAGTCATGCCATCCTTGTGATTAATCAGTATAAGTTGTTTCTGGGGGCTGTGTATCCCTATCACAATGAAGAACAAATTGTCCTAAAAGGATAAGCAATAAAACTCTTTACCAAGAAATGGATGCAGTTTCTTGGTTTTCCCTTGCCTGGGACACAGTTATCACAGTGGATAGCTGTGCTACACCCAAGCCCAGATGTCATGCTTTGGAAAGCAGTGAGTTGGGAAATACCTTTTCTTCTAGACTGAGTCAGGAGTTTAGATCTTTTCAAATACTGATGCTTGTCAAGCTGATCCAACTATTTATCTGCCCTGTCTCATCCCTGGAAGTGTTCAAGCCCAGGCTGACAGGGCTGTGAGGAACCTTGTCTAGGAGAAGGTGTCCCCGTCCATGGCAGGGGGTTTGGAAAGAGATGAGCTTTTAAGGTCCCTCTCAACCCAAACCGTTCTGTGATTATTCTATGAGCTGCAGACCTTGCCCTGACGAGGGGGATGTGCTTCGAGCCATTAAAATTCCTTCGTTGCTACATGGCAAGGCTCGGCAGTGTGCGGGACAGGGTCCCTGGTGAGGTCGGGCGCAGTATCACGGAGCAGCATCCAGCGAAACGCAACACAAGCACGATTTGTAAAGAAAACACGCGGAGGGCAGGGCTCGGGGTGGGGAGGACGGGCTCTGTCACGGTGTGCGGGGAGGACACGGGGAGGGGACCGGCTGTTCAGTAGCCGGTCCGGCACCGAGAGCCAGCACCGCCTCCCCCGGTGCCCCCTCCCTCCCTCTTTCCCTCCCTCCCTTCCCGGGGCGGTGCGGGCGCTCCCGGCTCAGGCTCTGCTCTCTCCCGGCACAGGGGCAGATCGAAGTGGACAGCGAGACCGTCTTCAAGTTGGCCGCCCTGGTGCTGCAGGTAAGTGTCTCTGCCCGCTCGGCTCCCCTGGGACTGGGTTTGGATCAGTGCATTCTGCCTGCCTTCGTTTTCCCCTCCTCTATATACACAAGACCCCGCAGAGTTGTTTATGGTCTCTGCGGCTGTGGGGAGAAAAGCTGGAATACATGGGAGTTGTTTTTCCTGATAGGCAAGTAAGAGAAATATTTATGTGAGGGATTTTAAATTGGAGGAGGGAAAGCTCATCAAGGGAACTAATTTATTTGGGCAGGTTTCCATTCAATTGCTTGCTTATTCTAATTTAAATGCATTCCAGAGATCTGGGAAGAAAGGAGTAATTACTGTAGCTAAATCTGCTGTATTATGCCTGCGAATCTTCCTTTCAGAGCATATGGTTTTGATACCTCTGTTATGTTGAAATATACAGTGTCAGTTTTCCCTCTCATTAATCAAGTTTCATTGTAGTCAGATCTAAACTCTGGTTATATACTGCTTTCTATGAAATAAAATTCTGCCTTTAGAATTTTGGGGGTATTTTCCTCTGTTGCATTCTCACTGACAAAGTGCCACAGCAAAGCTGTAGAGGCTTGATCTGCCTAAACGATTGTTTTCATCTCGAGTGAGCACAATTCCTCCCAACTGCTGACCTGCCTGTATAGCCGACCTTTGGCTGGCTGTGGTCGACCGGGGAGAGAATTGTATTTCACTTTTTGTGCAGTAAAAGCGACATTTGATTTGCAATGTGAAATTCATCCTCTTTTTGGAAGCAGTTTTATTTATGCTGTAGGTGGATTATCTGCAGCTGGAAGCATAAAGGGCCAAGTTCAGCTCTTGAACACATGCAGGCAGGCTCCGTGTTTTGCAGGGAGTCTGACTGACGGGGGTCAGGATCTGGCTGCAGAGCTGTGGGAGTGGGGAAGTGAACAATGCTGGGAAAATCGAGGGCTTTTGAAGAGATCATGTTTTAATTCTGTCACTGTTTTTCAATTGTAGGAAGCTAAAGGAGACTATTCCAGGTAATAACATTTTCCTTTCTAATACTGGTGTGCTTGATGGATGTGTTTTTCTGTGTTGGCATTGTATTGCAAACAATCACAAATGGGGGTAAAGTCCAGCTGCGAGCAGTGCCTGAAGAAAGTGAAATGTGCTGCTGGGCTGGATAAAATCTGAGTCTGCAGGGTGAGTAATGCCTTTTGTGAACAAGCTCTGAGTCAAAACAGTGTTTCAGGCCATCACGCTTTGCTCCCCTCCCAAATGTGGGTGCCAAAGTGAGAGAAGGGGAAAGCTCCCACACTTCCCTGCTGGAAAGCCTGTGCTTTGCTGAAGTTTTGTAAAGCAGACTTTTGCCTGCGCTTTTGCAAAACTCTGGTTTGGGTCCATTTGGGTGACCTTGCCTACAGCCCTGCCCCTGCAATGGCAGCACGTGTGGAGATGGGGGACTGTCAGCTGCTTGTGTTGGGATCAATGAGCCACGTTCTCCTGCAGCTGCCCCAAGGCCTCTCCCTCCCCACACCTGGCCCAACAGTTGTGTTGTGGCTCGTGTGCAACCCGGTTATTGGGCTTGAGCTGTCTAAAGCTGCATCATCAGACTGGGCTTCCCCTTGGAGAAATGCTTCTTACCCTTCACTGATTGTGATAAGGGGTTGTGGGGAGGAGGTAGGGTCACACAACGGACCTGTTAGAGCCAGGGGGAAAGACCTTCCATTAGAAACGGCTCACTAAGCAAATAGAGAATCAGAAGGTTGGCTTTGGTCACGTTAATATTTTACTACTTGCAGAGTTTCCATATGGGAAGAGAGGGGTGTTTTACGCTTTAGCTACAACGGCTTTGGAGAACCATGAAAACGCTCAGTAAAGAGCTGTCTGCTGAAATGCAGGGAGCAAGTCACGCCTGACTACCAAGGTGACATACTCTGCTTTACCTTCAGTGCACAGTTATCAATTAAGTGCCAGTGCTGCTGCCCAAGACCCCTTCTCTCCAAAAGCCGGTCTCTTTACTGAAGGACACTCTGTGAGGTCCGTCAAACCTCCTCCTCCTTTTTGTTTGTGTGCTGTTACACCTGCAGAGAGGAAAAGATGTTCTTGGCTGGGTGGTCTGCCTGTGCAGAGCATTCCTGTTCAAGATGTAGACCTGCTTTGTGACTCACACTATATTGCTTACACCTGCAGCGTGCTGCATTTTACTCTAGAAAGACCCGTCATCCCTCCTGATCTCACAGAGACACCTAAGCTTAACTCAATTTAGGCACAGATAACTAAAAAACCACTGCTGCTTTGACAAGAAGTAACTTGTTACGCTATAAGAACTGGTGGCACGTGCTTTTGACTCTCAAGAAAAGAGGTTAAAGTTAAAAACTCCCTTTGTGGTGAAAAACCTCCCTTATGTGGTTTAAAATTAACCTTGACTCCTTATCATTTGCCATAAATAGGTTTGTAGGTATGGCTTCACATGCCCAAGAACTGCATCTGTGGTTGTTTTCCAGGCTTCCCTGGACATGTTGGAAGGAGTGGGTTGCCCCTGGTTACCTTCTGAAGTATTTAAAGAAAATTGGAGGGAAGAACGCTCTGCTACAAGAGTGATTTCCAAGTGCAGCTCTTTCCCTAAGAGTTGCATGAAAATAGCTGCTGCAATTGTTTGTTAAACGGAGCATATGTTATGGCCCCGTAGCAAATGAGCACAGCCAGCTGTCCCAGGCCCAGTGGGCATACCAGAAGTGAAGGAATTCCATGTCACATATCACAAGTGGTCCTTTGGGCCGGTGCTGATAAAGCACTTGCTTAATTACTAGCATATCTTAATGACGATACGGAAGGACTGGCCTCCACTGCCCAAGCTACAGTGGTGCAAGCACCATGTCCTTGCAGCAGTGCTCCTGTGAAGTGTCATTTGCCTCCCTTTGCATCTTCTTGGGTTTGGCATGTTCTCTGTCTGCTGTTTGGCCATTCTGCTTTGAATCACCTTCTGGAATGTGGCTCTTGCACCATTTTTGCTTACGTGAGAACCTGCTGGTTAATTATTTTTTTTTTACACTGGATTAGTGCTGAATTAACACGGGTAAATACAGGAACTGCCTTAAGTCCTGGAGATTAGCTTTCTGGAAGTGAGGATTGAGCCAGTCCAGGCAGTGCTGGGGATCTGTTCCTGGCTGGTTTTTCACACATCCCATAGGGGCTTTTCCATAGGGACATGTCCTGTGGTGGGACATTCCCACTGACTTCAGCAGGGAACAGGCAGCTCAGTACCAGGGCCCAAATGCTTCAGACTCCTGTGGTTCTGCAGGAACCCCTTCCCCAATCCACTGCTCAAATTCTTGATGGCAGGGAGCAGCGGACCTTAAAGGTCATCCTCAGTTTATTTTCAGTGAGTGGGTGAGCACATTCCTTGGAAATCTGTTTATTTTCAGTGAGCAACTCTGACACGTGAGTGCTTAGAGAAAGTAAAAACTTTTGATTTCTGCATCACAAAGGTCAATCCGGAGGAACATTACAGTCTGGTACCACTGGCAGCATGAAAATATTGGAATCTTTGGGGTTTGGCCCTTGCAGGTCCTGAACTGGGCTGTCACAGGACAAGGCTCTCATATAACCATTAAATGGTTTGGGTTGGAAAGGACCTTAAAGGTCATTTAATTTGTGCGTTACTTTTTGGAGAGAGGTTTTATGTAAGATAAGCCACCCAAGTCCCACTTTGAGGGGACTCTAGTTTTTAAGACATCTTGATAAAACTTAATTACATGCTTCAAAATTGCACCCACAGCACATCATGTACATGTGCTTGGTTTGGACAACTGGATTCTCAGAGACAGTCTAGGCTGGCTTTGGGATGCAGGAGGAATGAGGAACAAAGGTGGCAGCAGACCATGGTTGGTGTAGCTCACCATGTGCCCATTTCCTTTTCCTGTTTACCCAACTGCTGATCCCAGCCAAGATAATTCCCCACTGTGTGTGATGAAGAGCTTGTCACAGGGATGTTCAGTGAGCCATTCCTCTCCCCCTCATGTGGGATGTGGCTGCCAGGGTCAGAGTGGTTCCTCTGGAGGGTCCTGGAGCTCTGCTGTTCCCAGCAAGGCTGGGTTGCTCCAGATCTCTCCAGATCCCTGCCCCTCTGCCTTCCTGCAGTGCTGGGCTTTGCTCAAGAGGAAGGATGTAATGCTTACTCATGTTTGCTTTTCACAACTCATCTATGGCTTCCAGTTGACTGCTTCTCAGCTGAGTTCCCAGCACTTCTTCTCCAGCCCCTGCAATAAGAACCCTGAGCAAGTATTAGTCATTGATTGGAGTTTTGAAACTCTGCGTGAGTTAATTGCACTCCTGCACTCTCCTATTTACAAATGAAACAAAAATCTGCAAGCCTGACTTTACAAAACCTTGGCATTTAAACTCTATGCAAGGGTTTCAAAAAGAGAATGTGATTCAAGTTGCAGCTTCTGGCATGGTTCAGTTTTGGGAAAAAAAGTCCATATTCTGTTTATGTTGGGAATTTTATTTAAATTTTAAAGAAACCTAATGTCTTGTCCATCTGTTAATTATTCATAGTGTAAATTTACAACATGCCAAGTCTTGGGAAATAAATTATTTAGCTGTATTTATTACAGACTAAGCATTTGCCCTCAAATATGTTGTACAGTAGTATAGAGTATTATTTTCCTTTGTAGCTTGATGAAAGAGTTTATAAATTAGAAGTTCTAAATGCTGTCCTTCTAGCATAGGAAAAACTTTGATTGAAGTCAGATTAGCTACAGGGACTATAAAAGGAGAGTAACTTAAAAAAAAAAAAAGTTTATTTTCTGACTGAAAATCTTGAATCATATTTTCCCCACTACCTTTTTCAGGACTGAAACCCAGCTGTGCTCCCTGAAAGTTAATTAAATTGCTGGAGGAGGGCTTCTATTTTCTTTAAATAGCTGACACATTCGATTTTGATTCTGGCCTGTGGACCGCAAAGATAACTCCCGACTGGTATAACATAACACAGACAAAATAATGAATTCCTGATAGCTGACATGTACGAGGCACCGGGGTTTATCGTTATGTGGGTGATAAGGGCAGTTTGTAAGAGGAAAAAGTTTATGTGAGAGATAGCCCTGCTACTGAGGCTAGGGAGTAATTGGTTCAGAAACTCCTGAAATTAAAACCTCTGCTGAGGAGAAGTGAAGTTCTTGGTCTAGGTGCAGAAAGCCAGTATTAAGAATTTGCTCCTAACTAAGAGTGAGTGCTCGCTGTTAGATTTTTTGGGTACTCTTTTCTTGGGAAGTTGACTATTTTGTCAGACAAACTGGAAAATCTCTTGATAGAAAAGAATGTGGAAATTATGTGGGTAGTGCTACAAAATAGCTGTTACAAAGAAGTTAATAATTGTCTCATATCAAAGCACCTGCTCACTCTACTGCTTAACCCCAAGATTAAGGTACCTTTGGAACAGGACACACCTGAGATTTGTTGAAGGTAGCTAGTCCAGCCTGTTTTTGGAAATCTCACCTGGTTCATGTGACCAAAACTCCAGGTGTGGCCATGTCCAGGACTGGAGCGGGAGCAGGAAGACAAGTTTGGACCAAATGTCCTGGTTGTTCCTACTTCCCTCTCTCAGGTTGGCATGCTGGAGAGGTCTCAGGGCTCAAGGTGTGGAGCCCTTCTTGTGGTTGCCAACCACTAAAAGGAGCTCAGACTGTGGGGCCAGGTTAGAGGTGGCTGAAGGACAGGGAATAGGCACAGAGTGTCATGTCCCCAGAACAAACCCTTCTGCTCGATTGGGAAAGGAGACTTGTTGTGAACTGTTTGCTGGAAGATCCTTTCCAGAGCCATTGGGGATGAGTTACAAGGGGACATCTGTGTTGGTCTCCTGTGGCAGCCAAAGGCAGGAGCCCACTCTGGATGTCTCTCTCAAACCTCAAGGATTTCCTTGCACCTCTCTCTGTGGGTGATCCAAAAGATATGGGTCACCAAAGGATTCACTCTTGGGGCATCCATCTGGTGCCTGTCACAGGCAGCACTGTAGTTCAGTTGTTCAGTTTCTTTTCTTTTCCATCCAAGTGTGCTGTTGAAATGCCCATGCCCTGATGTCCTCTGAGTCTTTTCCCAGCAGGACCCCAGCTCCCTGTGAGCTGTGTCTGCCTGAGTGTAAATCAGTGCTCAGCACTGGCGCTGCCCTTGTGCCCCTCAGCCTTGTTTGCCAAGTGAGTCATTGTGTGTTTTGCCTTTCAGCTTCGGCTCCCAACACTTTTTCTTTAAATACCTTGCAAGGCACTCTCTGAACCATTAACTCTGTCTCAGGCAAACCCAGCTGTGTGCTGTCCTCAGCTCCCTCTTTTGCAATAAACAGCTAATTTGAGACAAGATCAGCAAAGATCTACTAACTTAAAGCCTGTTTGTTGAGGGGGTTGATTATTTATTACCCTTTGTTTGATAACATCTAGTGCACCAAGGTGCTGAATAAGGTGGTAAATAAGCAAGTTTAGGGAAAGTCGTGTTTGATACCCATTTCATACAATGATGATAATTCCCATACTTACAGGTATCAAACACCCACTTTCCCAAAGAGCTCTCTGCTTAACTGAATTTTGTATCCTCTTCAAGAAAGCTGTTTGAAGACTGCCGTGATTTTTGTCTAGCAGTGTGCAAGTCTTGCTTTCATTTACGAGTCCCTGCAGTTTGTTTTTGGGGTTATACACCCCTGGTGTGCTATGAGGACCAGGAGCTGAGGGAAGGCAGAGGGGAATCATGCAGGGAGCTGCTGAGCTTCATCTCCCTGAGCACTGAGGCAGCAATTCTGAGATAAAAACATTGTTTTCTCTTGGTGTGTTATTTTGCAATAAAAATTCACCATGTAAGCCAGGTGTAATTACAAAAAAAGTACTTAAGAACCCATTTTTTTGATAGACTTTTAACAGCAAGAGGGGTTTTTTTCCACTGGTGGTACTTGTAGATTCATTCAGTTCATGGCAAACCAAAGTGTTTATGGTCTCTGCAATGATGTAATTTTAATGGTTTTTTTACAATTTCCTATTTCAAAGCAGTTCTGTAAGGGCTCTCAAGGAATTTGTATAGAATGCTTATTATGTAGCAGATTAATTAGGTGGAAGCACTGTGTGTGAAATGAGCAAAAAGGATTAGATGAAGAAGAAAAAAAGAATGTTTCCAGTAATTTAATAATATGATCTCATGGGCTTTACTACTTGTAGATAGCAATGTAGCTGTTAATATTCACACATAATTATGGCAGTATGGTAAGGAATAGTAATTTTTATGTTTCATATGCCTGATGCTCATGCAGTTTCCTGAGGGGCAGCAGAAGTGTTGTGTTGTGTCCTTTTCAGTTGTCCCTCTGCAGTACATACTTTTCTTTTTCTTTGTTTTTTCTTTTCTTGTAAGTTACTTTTAACTCAGAGAGCAGTGCTATAGTGGGTACAACCCAGCCATCTAGAGAGGTCTTTTGTGCATGCTCTGCATCCAAAACACATGAGAGACAAGGCAAGCATGGTGCCAGGAAATTCATCATCCCCCAAGTTGTCTCCCATGCAGGGGAAAAGCTGTGACAACTTGTCTTGGAGTAGTATTGTGGCACCCACACCTGTAGGCAGAAGATGGTCTGCCCCGGGTCCCTAGAAATTCCCTCAAGTGCCGGTTCAGCATTAAAACATGTTGCCTTTTCCTACTGTAAAAATCACATTTTGTGGTTTTTGCATTATAATGTATTCACCTTCCTTTTGTTGAATATCTGAAAAGCTTTTTCAGGTCTACAAGGAGTTTCTCCAGTCTCGCACTATCAGCTGTGAGCAGAACTTTAGGCTTTAGTCTGGTTACTAACAACATCCTCACTTTAGAAAAGCAAAAACAAGTCTTTTTCTTTTCATTCCCATGGGTGTTGGGATCTATCACACGAGGTGTATTTTGTGTTTTGAGAAAATGGAATGACAGCTTGTCAACCTCAGCTTTTTTGCTTTTGCAGATTTGTCAGGTCCTTATCGTTACTTGGATACTTTATTTTTCTTGTGGTTCCATGTATCTCTGTATCAGCATGCTGGGTTGTGATAACAAGCTTTAAACTTTGCTGCTGTACTCAGACATGCTAAAAAACCACAGCTAATATGGCTAAGCTGACTTTTGTGTGAACAGGAAGAAAGTGTGAATGTTAGAAATAACAGTCTGTTGCTGTGAGGAAGGGTTTGGGATCCTCCAGGCATTGTATCAGCTAGGAATAGCTCTTTAAACATGGATATCTCATACCAGGTCTGTGGGATGTGAGCCATAATCAATTGTACGTGGTAGGCTCAAGGACCAAGAGCATTTGTCTTCAGAATATTCATATTTCATATCAAGAGCTGTAAAAGAAGACCTGAGGATTTAGGACAGCTTCAGATTCCATGGCTAGAGAAAAGTCTGCAGAGCTGCTTCTTCAGCACCCTGTTCCTTGTCTGCAAAGTAGAAATTCTAACTAATTCTTTTGCCATGGTGGCTCTGGGAGCAGCTTGTGTTCCCATTTGTCTGGTCACCATGTGCTCAGACAGAGAGGTGTGTGCAATATAACTGATACAAGAATTGTTGCATTTTCCTTGGTGCTCTTGGTCCATCTTCCAAAGGCCAATGGGGTCACCAAATCCCCTGAGATCAGTAGGCACTGCTGCTGGTCTTTCCAAGACTTAAGCTGGACTCAGAAAGCAGAGAAATTAGGCTTGTGGAGCAAAGCTGGAGGTCAGGCCTGGGAGTCCAAGGCTGTGGTCCAGGTGTGGGGAACAGTTGCCCAGTCCCAGCCACACTTTGTGTTTGGCTCAGGTTCCTCTTGAGCTGTGAAACTAAAGCTGTCATAATAGCACAGGGTGAGAACCCACAGCACAGCCACAGTGAAAATGTACAATGAGCTGGGGTTGAAAAAGCCATCTGCACTGCTTATCATGTTCCTTTTCACTTAGGGGGTTTGGGAGGCTCTTAGAATGCTCCTTGAAATACCTCTCTGAGCAGGCGGCTGCTATCTGGTGTTCAAGTGTCAGACTCTGCAACCCTGCCCCCGGCAGAGCTCCCTGCTGGCTGGGGGGGAAGGTCGGGCTCTGCCTGTCCTGTGCCAATGGGAGCCCCTTGTTCGTGGCCTTTCCGCATCCTGGTCTTCCTTCAATAGAAGAATAACTGTCTCGAGTGTGCCAGCAGACCATAAACTGAAAGGTTGGGAAATGATGGGAATCGTCTGGCATTTGTCACAAAAGAGGATTTGTCAGAGAGCATATTTCAAAATCCTGCTGCCAAGATCCTGCTGCTCTGGCATACTCAGAAGCTGCTAAATCCATTGTCTTCCCCTGTACCTCCCCTGCTCTGTCTTCCTTCCCCCCTCTTTTTTTTCTCTTGCACTTTTAACCCTGCTCATATTTTTCCCCTCCATTGCCTTGCTGCTTTCTCCTCACACCTGTTTCTTGTGGTACCTTGAAAGGCAGACCAGCCTCCATGGAAGCTTGAGGTTGCCATGATCTGCCCTTCCATTTATTGTAAAACAAACCCAAAGCCTACAGAAAAGGCACCTGTTGCTGAAGGAGTCCAGCTGCAGTGGAATGGTTGGTCTGTGTTGCCAGTTCTCATCTGTGAATGTAAGGAATGGGAGCACTTTGGAGACCTTGGTGATGTTTCCCTAAGTCTGGTCACCTTAGGACCGGGCTGGGGTGTGGGCAGCAGCACAGGATGTTCTTGTTCTATTGCAGCATTGCAACTCAGAATTCAGTGGTTATTCATTATTTATTTTGCTAGCTCTTCTTGAAGAGAATAAGATGAGAAATCCTAATGGAAATGTTTTGAAGCATCTTCACAATGCAGGGTAATAGTGTACCATCCTTTAGCTTTGAAGCTTCACATTTGCTTGGGTCTCACATGCAATTCTCAGAGGTATTTGCTTGATACTTAGTTGGCTCTGAAATAATTTTCAGGTTAACCTGAGAGGCTGGTTGATGTTTTCTAAAAGCAAGGCCACTCTAAATTCTGCCTGTGGTATGACTAAAATTCATTTCAAGAATTCACTGAATATAAAAGTGACATTTAGAAGGACCCAGGAGTGACTTATTCCAATGATCCCGTACCAACACAAGAGAAAGGACTTATGTGAGGTCAAGAACCTTCAAGAATAGAGGAAAGTCACTGTACAAAGCACTTTCCCCAGTGATAAATTTTACCTTATAAAGTTTTGCAGACACACCTGCAGTTAAAAGTTGTCTGAAGTCCTGTCCTCATCAAGCTGTTAATATTCACAAGGAATCTGTGGGCTGATAAGATTCTATGCTGTAGTCCAATATATTGCTTTTGCTGCTGGGTGTGTCACTTGCTCTTCACATTTAGTTAATCTCATTAACCACATCTTATTCCTTCTAAGCTCTTACCTGTGTTAGCAACAGGCATCAGCTGGTTTTTGACAGTGGGTGCAGGGAAATGCCTGGGCAGCCATTGACAAATGGTGCTAATTAGCAGAGTTCTGTAAATCTTTGCCTAGCAGGGAGTGCTGTATCACTCCATTACAAGCTGTCAAGATGCACTCTCTGAGACCATAAATATGTAAGTCTTTTTTAATTTTCTGTAATGTGCTTTAGGCAGAGCACGCCACAATAGTCTGGCTTGGTTTCTTTGTGGGTTTCTGATGGGGTTTTAACAAAATGCCTAAAATTCACTGTAACATCAGCAGATTGTAGGAAGCATGTGGGATTGGGTCCAGGTTTGCTGCTAGAAATAGTAGTTGGAAGTGGAAGTCCTACTGATAATATGGTATGTGATTAAATACTGTTATTGGTTATTTTAGAGTCAAGCTGCCTTCCATCTCCATAGAGCTGGTGCTGATGAGCAGGGTGTGCTACTGGGGACAGTGTCCTGCACAATGTTTGATCATATTTTGCCTGAAAATTAAATATGGGCAATACCAGGAATGCAAGCTGAGGTTCAGTGTGAGGAGGATCTGATGCAAATATTAATTTATGTTTCCAGGATTTATTCAAGTTCTGCTTCATATCTGCCACCTATTTAGAAGGTGGAATAGGAAGGAAAGGGTCTGTCTGCTGGTTTTCTTTGATTCTTCTCCATAGTGGAAAAATACTTGAGATGAGAGTTTCCTGTATTCTCCTCTTGGGGGATAAACAAACCTTTTGCCAAAAAACGTTCAGTCCCATTGACTCTGGCCTGTTTAAGTATTGAAATTATGCCAAGAACCACCAGTCAAGAAACCCCCTCTGTAGCAGAGGTCAGATTAAATGCAAGAGGTCCTCCCCATCCTGACAGCCTCGTCCTCCTCCTGATGTGAACCCACCGTGGACATGCCAGATACAACACTGCTGTGTTTGGCTGGCAGATAGCATGGATGGCTGGGTATCTGGAGCCGGGGCTGTCTGCCCTGTGATTGCTGTATCGTCTTGTGGTTGTTGTGAAACCAAACAGGAACAGGTAATAATTCAAACCGTCGCTCCTGCTATCGGGAGTTGCCACCTCTGGGGAATGGCTGGGTCTCAGAGGGCTTGGGAAAGTGATCCTGAAGGTCAAGGGGAGACTTGCTTGGTGCAGATGAAGCGATAATGGACTCTGTGGAAGGAGGAGGAGGACCATTTGAGGCTTTTATTATCCCTGAAGCCGTGAATCATCGCAAATGCTAATCCTGGGGTGTGCAGTCAGCAGATCCAGGCTGCTGCATGCCAGCCCACACTATCTGAAGGCATCCAGCCTGCAAAGAGCTGTGCCCTGTTTCTCCCAGGTCTTTTACATTTTTCTAGGATTGTTTCATGCTTCATCTTCCAATTATGCAGGTGGAAAAAAATCATCATGTGTCTTCTCAGAAACTTTCAGGCCTTATAAGTCCATTTTGATGTGCACATGGATGGGATGCTGTGTCTGAACCTAAGGGTGTGAGGTTGGGTCCCTTCAGGAAGGCAAATCCAAGGGGCCAACTTTGCCTTGTAAAATTCTCTGCTATTCTCTGCTATTGCAAGAAGTTTGTGGGTTTGTAGGTTGGCAGAAGACAGAGTTATTACAACTCCGTGCACTCTGCCTGCAGCAGGGCCTGTGGTTCTGAGTCAGTGCTGGAAGGATGTGCCCCCTGTCGTGGTACAGACGTGGTTACAGCCCTTTGATCACTCTGTGTCCCAGATCAGAGCCCACAGACCTCGATAGTGGGGGTGAGTGTGCTGGCTGACCCTTGGTTTAAATTCAGTGGTAAACATTTCTGTATTACTGAGCTGATACTCATCACTCAAGATTAACTAGCACCCTTGTTTTGGTATTGATGAGCATAAAGTTGCTACTAAACCAGATCCAGAGAAATGAGGGGTCCAAAAACCAAACAGGAAGTTGAGTAGTCCTCTTGGAGGCCACAAATGATGCAAAAGGTGACATTTCAGAGCCTGGTAGATGGAGCTGCCAGAATTTGTGGCACTTCATTGGAATCTTGGTGATGGGGAAGCTCCTGGTGTTGTAATGGTTGGTGAAGCAGTTTGGGACCTCTCCACGCATCTGTAGTTGGTCACATCTGGGGAGTCCCCTGTCCCCCCCAGCCCACTGCCTCTGCCAGAGCTCAGCCCTCCCCTCCCACCATCAGCCTCCTTGTTGCCTCAACCCTTGCAACAGAGATTTCTAAATAGGGGTTTAATGACCAGCCATTAACCCTCAGATTATGAATACTGTGGACCGAGAATCTGCATTGAGGGGAACAGCTCTTTTGTTTGATCTAAATGAGCTATTTTGTTTTTGCTTCCTTTCAAAACGTCTTGTACTTCACTGTATTTCCCTGCCAACCCTGACTGCTACAGCAGCCATTGCAGCAATGAGTCAGGCTTAAAAATAGGAGGAAATTTGTATTTTAATAATGAATTAGACTGTAGGTTTGTGATTGAAGTTAGAAGTGACCTTAGGAGGTCATCTGGACAAACCTGCTCCAAGAGGAGGGTGTTCAGGCCAGGTTGCTCAGGGCTTGGTTTTTTGGTTTGGGGTGGTTTTTTATCTTTTACTGTGGTTTCTGAGGCCTCAGGGATATGTGGTCTGTGTCTACATTTTCATACAACCCTACAAAACCTTGTAATCTACCTTCTCTCTGCAAGCCGACATGTCCTGCAGCCTTTTGATCCCATCAAAATGAGTTTGTAAGGGGTGATTAAAACCCTCAGGCTTTGTAAGCATTGGCTCTATTTGAGTGCTGGTAGGAGAGATCCTGATTTTCTACCCAGCTGTCCCTGTTTGTGGCACTTGGGTGCTGGCCAGCTTGCAAAGAAAAATGGATATTCCTGGCAGAAGAGTGCAGCAACCGGGGCTCCTCGGCGCTAATTGACCCTGTCTTGGCAGCTTCATCAAAGACCTTGAAGAATAAATAGGCTGTTGATTGAACTGTTTCCTTGTCCCCAGAGGTGGTCCCTCTTACTCAGGGCTGAGGCACATGGTCAGGGCTGGGGAAGAAGCTTGCAGAGCTATTAGAGCAACAAAAAAACCTTTCATCTCCTGCGCCTTCCATGTGGCATCTGTGAGATGGAAGCGTGGTGGGGGTTTGCTGCCTCCTCGCTCTGCAGAGCTCCATCCATGATGCCCATGGAGATTTCAGTGCTCTGGTTGACTCCAGTGATCTTCAGGGTGTGGGTTTTGAGGGAAGAGGGGAGGACATAGCTCAGATGAAAACTCCAATAATCCAGTAATCCAGTCTGAAAGCAGAGGTTGGGAGCAGGAAAACACCTTGAAGGAGAGCCTGGATGCAGAAGTTGAGGTGATGCTGATGGACGTGACTGATGCATTCTTTACATAGAGGAGTCATGTTGGTGCTTGCTGGTGCTGCTGTGAAGGCATGCAGAAACCCTGCCGAAATGAGGCGTGCAGGTTTCAGCTGATTAATTAATGGAGCATAAAAAGAAGAAAATATTAACCATTTTACTGATGCCTGTAAATAGGTTTTGAAATGTTCTGCTGGGGTTTTTTGTGACAAATTGCCTTCACATACCTCAACCTCCCTTTATGTCATTCCAGGCTGGGCGTCCAAAATATTTGAAGTTTCTAGAGAATGGGCAGTCCAGGAAAACTATTTTCAGTGAAAATATTTTAAAGCATATGAACTGAAACCCTTTGTTTTGGATGAGATCACTGTTGAGCTCTGAGATTTGACAAATACCACACTGTTTCATGGAATTTATTGTGTAGAAGGCAGAGTTTGAGATAAAGACGGAACAAAACTACAAACTTTGCTTTTGGACAGAGGCTTTCCTTCTGCAGCTGTTTCAGGGCTCATTCTGCACTCAGCAAATAGAGTGAGGGTGTGCAAAATAAATATTGATATGGTGCTCTTGCCATGGTGGCCTGAGCATCACGTGTCTGTATAATGAGTTACAACATGAGTCTGCATGACACCATATACATCACTGTCATGTGAGAGGGCCTATAGAGTTACGTTGCTATGACAGCCTGATATGGGGCAATGTGCCATGTTCTTGGGCAGCAAATACAGCCCTTCCTTCTGCCCAAACTAATGAGCCCATCTCTGATTCACCAGCAGTGACTCTGTGCCATTTTTTGTTTTTCAGTGATGAAAACACTAGAAAAGACTTGAAAACACTGCCTGTCTTTCCTACCAAGACACTGCAGGAGCATCCATCACTCGCTTACTGGTGAGCTGTTTAATTTAAAATGTAAATCATTTCTATGAATGATAATGACAAGATCACTCTTAAGGAGTTTTGCAAACCCTTAAAAAGTTTTCATCCTATGTTATGTAGGACTTGAGTTAATTGCTCATGTTCAAGCATTTCCAGTTTTTAGAAGGTTGTAAATTATGCAAGATCCAATGCAAATTCCTCCTTGAAAGTTTGCTCAAATTAAATTGCTGGTTTAGAAAGCTGTGGGATCAGAATATGTGGGGACCATGCGTTAGAAGGAACCGAAATCTGAACTCCAGCCAAATCTGGGTTTGCAGAGAGCACCTTGGTCTTCATCTGTCACACAGTGGAGCTTCTGTGGGGATTGACCTTTATTGGCTGCCAGATTCCCACTCAACTCCTCTCAACAAGACAGGGGGGAGAAAATAAAGTAGAAAGGCTGTACACAGAAAGATCCAATTCTGGGTCTTGAATCTGCTGTAGAGGAACACAGCATTTAGGATGAATCAATGATATTGTTTCCTTGGAATTGATGCCCTTTGTGCATGTTTAACTCCTTCATTTGTTTAAATTTTCTAAGGCTTGATGTGTACATGATGGATTTTTTCATGATTTTTTTTTTTTCTCAGAATGAATACTGCTGGGTTTTTCTTTGCTTTCAAGTATCTGAAGCATAAGTGCATATTTTACTTCGCATTCTGCCAAAACAAAATGTTGAAATATACAACAGGAAAAATGCAAAAAGGTCATTGCTGACAAATCTCTGTTTTTTTCATCTATGAAATGTCGGGGAAAAAAATACATTGGAACAAAAACAGTTCTGGTTTAACTTCTTCTATCTTACATATGGAGCATTAACCAGCCTTTGAAGTTTGGGTCCTTTATAATGTTAAAATGAATTTATACAATTAGCACCATTATTCTGCAGCAACATCTGCAGCAGAACAGGCTGATCCGAAACAATTCATTAATTAGTCTGGAAGGCAGGATGCAATGGTGGGATCAGCAAGGCAGCTCCACGCTGCTTAATGAAGGGTGGGAAAGAAATCAGTAAGAACCAGAATGTAAACCAGAGCAAGAAATGTACAGAGGGACACTGCTCTGCTGGCTGAGCAGGTGGCTGGGCTTCCACAGATGCCGTCACACATGAACAAAGTCACTGAGCCTCTAAATTGGGTTTTGTGCTTGGTTTGCAGTGAGGACAGAGTAATTGAGCATTATACACAAATTAAAGGTCTGACCAGAGGACAAGCCATTGTTCAGTGAGTATGACACTTGTTAATTTGTGAAGATTATGTTTTCACTTTTCTCTTGGTCTTTTTTTTATTGAGAAGTGGCAAGGCAAGATGTTGTGGTTGTTATTGCCTGTGAACAATACCATTTCTGTTTGTCAGATTATTTTCCATTGAGTTATATTTCAAAGTTGAATTTTGAAGTTTCACATATCACAGGCTTACAGTTCAGCATGTGTGTTCTCATTTGGATACTTCAAATAGAAAAGAAATAATTTGGACCTTTCTCTGTTGGAAGAGTCTTCTCCATACCCTGCTTGCTGTCAATTATTTTTCACACCAAACTCTTAAGGACAAGTATTACCTTAAGCCCTGGAAAAATTCTGAAATGTTCAGAATTTGGCTTTCAAGACACCAAGGTCTTCCAAGTTGCACACAGAGCCTGTGGAATTGTATTTTCATTTACCATTATTATTACTGTACTTCCTGCAAGCAAATGCAGTAGGATGTGTGTATGAGCTGTTTGAAGTGATGCCCATGGCTTCACAATGCTGACAATTTATAGTTTTTCTCATGTGCCTTGATGCCTGTAACTCTCTCAATAATTCAGGGTCTTCTTTCAATAGGAACAAGGGAAAAATGGTCTGTTCAGTGGTTGTCTGAGTTGCCTCATGACACAGGCGTAAACGCTTTCATTTGGAAGCTATCTGTTGTAACCAGAGCTCCATAATGGAATAATTAGAGGCAGATCTCTACCACCACCATTTCCCAAAAGGCTCACTTGTTCAGTCCAGAATTTTTACTTTCAGTTGTATGATCTCCTGATAAGAAGGTGAATGTTCTGTTGCATGAAAGTTTTTCCATTTGCTTTAGCTGGGCCAAAATATCCCATCTTTCCACAAGCCAGGATGCTAAGTTTTTTTCCTGAAAACATGGGTGTTTAATTATTAAGGCCTTCAAAATATGTAAATGATAAATGGCATGTCGTGGATGTATGTGTGAAAAAAATATGCTAATAGATATTACTGTCTCCAGAGAAAATCATCTGATTTGCTATAAATCTGTCTACAGGTACATGAAAGTGGTGGAAGCTTTGCCAACATATGGAGTTCATTATTATGGAGTAAAGGTCAGTAACGGCCTATAGATAACGTGATTGCTGAGCTTATTATGTGTGATTGCATTCCTATAGGAGCAGTTGGATGATTCACTACTTTTCTATTAGTATTAAACCCCGCATTTTTCAACCTCTGTAATTTTCCCCCATTCAATATACTTTAAAAATTGTTTCCAGAGAGCAGCATTACGTGCTACAGGAGACAGAAAGGAATCTTCGTAAAACCTTCTGTAATCCTATCAGGAGCTAAATTCCAATCACCTTAATTAAACTGGGTATCACTTCTAGATCCGAAGCAGTTAATAGTTTCCCCAGAGACATTAATCAAGATTAGAAAAAATACGATGTGGAAAAGGCTCTAAGTGGCTGGTGATTAGTGATGCATGCTTGGAGTGGGGAAATGCTGAGAAATACTTCTGGAGAGCGATGGAAACACAGCATTTACTCCCATTTGTAGAGCAGAACCTGGGCCACGGGGGTTTGTGCCGAAGAGCTCAGCAGAGAGGATGTCTCCTTTGAGTCATGGCCATGACTGTGGTACCCAAGAGGCTGATGTTTTGTGCTGTTCTCTCTCCTGTGGCTGTCCATGCCTGAATTCAGTGGGTGCAGTCATTGGTCCCCAGTTTTTTCTGTCCAGTATCCTTCCCCTTCACAACCACTCCTGCAGGCAGTGACACCCTGTGTTTTCAGCAGCACTGTCACTTCTTTTTTTGTCCACTTTGCACAGCCACTACGTGCTTTTGTGCCTCTGCCTGAGAAGGCAGGGGGAGAAATTTTCCATGTTCACTCCAGCAATCCACTTCACAGCAATTTGTTTGCCAAAAAAAATCTTTGTTCCATACCTACTCATGCTTGTCACAGAATGAGAAGGGTTGTAATCTTGGAATTGCCTAATTCTTAAGTAGCTCTTGGTTCACGTATATGTCTGTTTTTCAGGATAAACAAGGAATCCCATGGTGGCTTGGAATAAGTTACAAAGGAATTGGCCAGTACGACTTACAAGACAAAGTTAAGCCCAGAAAAGTAAGCTTTTTTTGCATCTGATTTTTTTTAGGGGGGAACAGAGGATGGTATTGGATGTCAGAATACACTTTTTTGAGCTGTTGCTTATTAGAATGGTGGGCAAAAGACCAAGGGTTGGAGGCAGAAGGAGAATTCTGCTGGCACTAAGGCAATAAATCTCTCCTTCTCACACAGATAGTGGAAACTCCCTTTGGGAGCTTTGGCTCGCGTGTCTGGGGTTTGGTGGTCTCAGGATGGGAATTTTGGCAGCCTCCAGGGATAACTGCGGAAATGTGAAGCCAGTTGGGTTTTCTGCAAGGCCTTGTACTCAAGAATTGTTTTCACTTGGCTTTCATAGGTGGTTTTTTGTGTGTGAAGTGTAAAATGCTCTGTTGATATCAGTGGAATATGAGGTGCACTGTGTGAAATTGAAGGCTTGTTGAGGCAACTCCGTTTCCATGAATTTTGAGGGGGGATTGAGAGTAAATGCCAAGTACTGGAGCTCCTTCTCTATGTCCACCCTGTTGTTCCCCGGTGTGTCTCCTGCAGAGTGGACTCTGCCAGCAACATCCCATGTTGTTTGAACAGGGCAAAGGGGCCTGCATTGCTCTGCTGGCTCCCTCAGAAGCCACAGCAGCGAGCCCAGACAGGCTTTTCTGCTGGCAGCCGTGCACCCAACACACAGGATATTGGGATCTCACCCTGTCCTGTAGCTGCCATGTGTCTTCTTGTGACTGAGGACTGAGCCACAAGGTCTTTGAAGGGTTATTTAAGCCCCTTGGCTGATGGCAAGCCAGGGCTGCTCGTGCTGGAGCCGCGTTTCTGGGCTGGGGGTGTGTGGGTTTTCCTGGTCATGTCTTCATTGAAACATCTAAGCCTTGAAGAGGTGGAGACCTGGAGTTTTGCTGTTCTCTTTCCCCAGGAACGATCTGGGCAGGAGTTCACATGAAGTTCTGCTGCCTGCCAGGGAATTTTACATTTGGAAAATGATACTGTTTAGTGTATTTGTGCCAAAAAACTCGGCTTAACAAAACTTCCTTGTTAAGAGTAATTCCCCTTCAAGCTTCCAACTTGATCTTCTCTTTTTCCAGAGCAGGCTTTGACTTGGTTTCTCCTGGTATATTTATATACCTGTGTGTTCTTTCTTTGCTTTCTTTTATAAAACACAGAGTTTTCTCCCAAGTCTCTGGTTCCATGCACTAAATGACAGCAACACAAGAGGAACCCCAGGAAATCAAGTTATGTTAATGCAGCCGTTGAATTCCAGAGAAGAGCATCAAGGAGCTCTTCTTGCTCTTGAACACTTCCCTGGTTTTAGGCAACATCTATAAGGTTTTCCGGTCAGGAAAGGATTGTTCTTCAGCCAAGATGTCCAGCTGTGACCAGCAATGCTCTCCAAGAAAATGGAGCCTGCCTGGCTGGAAGCATTGCTTCGCCAAGCAGTTTTTATGCTTGTGGGATTTCAGTTTACAACATCAATCAGGCAGATTAAGAAAATTTTTTAAGGTCAGTGGGGCCCAGATACCAAGTCACACCCTGCTACAGTTAGTTACAAGGCGTTGCCTTTGAATGCAGAAGGAGTTGTGCTAAAGAAAAGTAAAATAAAAAACAGAGATCACCTCTGAGATGGAAGTGTTACAATGGAAATTATAATAGTTGCCTGGTTTACTAAAATTATAATTGCACAACAGAGGATGAAGATTAAAAGGGAAAGTGAGAGAGAGGAGCCTAAATGAAGATGGAAGGTTTAATGCCAGTTTAATGCCAGTACTCTTATAAAGTATAGGGAGAGGAGCTGCTGTAGTATCCCTAAGGATTTGGCTAGTGTCAATACGAAGGGACAAAAGTGACTTAAGCCACAGTTTGTCCTGAGCCATGGCTGCTTTTAACATGTGGATAAATGTGCAAAAAGGTTCTTTATATGAAAAGTATTTCAGGGTTTGAAATAAAAAGTGTGTTTCTGATATGATCCATGGAAGTGATTGGAATCAGATCATTTTTGGTAGGCATTTGGTAGACCTCTAGTTGAGGTCTAGAGCCCTGGACTCCATATCTAGGCTTGGTTTTGGAGTTAAGGTGTTGAGATACTGCTGTTGATTTCAGTGTAACTGCAGCCTTACTGCCTGTGATGCAGCAGGCAGAAGTTTCCTTTGCATCAGTATCAGTATTTGTTCACTGATACTCACACATCTATGAATGTATCAGAGTTTATTTCACAGAGAGAAGAGTATGTACAGCTTACCTGAGTCTCCCAGGAGTTGGCAAGCACAGTCTTTCTAGAGCAGCAGGCAGAAAAGTAGGCATGTCAACTATTGCTGTCTTTTGGAGTAGAGGTGCAAGTTTTGCTCAATTAAGCAAAATCTTCTTGCTTTGCTTTTTGGGATGGAGCCAAACTCACAACTACCATGTGCTGGTGTTATCCTGCTGTTTATACTGTG
>VYZS01059870.1:9360-26281 GCA_013400695.1 Neodrepanis coruscans
TTCCATGCTGTGAGTTTTAGCAACGTAGAAGTTCTATAAAATAACCTTAATATCTAAATATGCCACAGTCTTTTGTAGGACTGTAGCTGAAATCAAAAGCTTGAAGAAATTTATTGGAAAAGCTCTGATTTTTGAATCAAACCATTGATTTTATTTGTTATATTGAGTGATAGGAAAAGATGAGTAATGAATTTTAAGCAGGTGTATTTAATATATCTGGAAGTACTAAACTTTTGTTCTAATGAATAATTTATTCAACTAACATTGAAACATGACATTCATTTTAATAAATTTCAAGATAGCAACTTAGCATCATTATTAGGCTTTCACTACAGTTCTAGATTGAGCTGCTACAATTTAGGTATCACTGGTGCACCTGGTATCTGAATCTTCACTGTAATCACTGGAGACCTAGGGATCAATTTGGCTTTCTAAACATTTCTCTAGCACCACTATTATTCTGCTTGGCCTTCACCTGCTACTCCAGAGCTGCAAATCTTCCACAGGTCTTATCACAACAGTCATCCTTTTGGAGATGTCTCAGCCTTGAGCAACTCCAACAGTCATAAGGGTCAAGCCCCTATTGAACACAGTTAAAGCTCCCTGGGGAGCAATTCAGCGTTTTTCAAATGCTGTAGGGTTCAATTCAGTTGCCTAAAAATAAATGCATGGTGCAATCTTAGATACCATAATTATGCCTGGCCTCCAACCTCTTCTGATGGGCAGAGACTTCACAGAGGGCTCAGACCCTTCTCCAGGCTTACAAATGTGGTTACTAACTCCAGGTACCTCAAATGGCACTAAACATATAAATTCAGGGAGACAAATTGTTCTCTGGGCCCTGATGATTAAACTGAGTTTAAACAGGAGCCTAGATATTTCACATGCCTATAAACCACACAGATTTATTTATCTGATTTTAATCCCACACTCGTAAGATCCACATAAAGGAACAAGATGTCAAACAACACGATGCAGGAAGTTATACTAATTCTACATCACAGATTAGTATCTTTATTAAATAGCTATTTCACAGCCGACAGATGGAAAACTAATACTCACTTCAATTTGCTTGTTCGCAAATGTCATGCACACCAAAATGTATTCATAAACAACAAAAAATCACTTTATTTATTGAACTGGATGAGATACCTAAGCCACAGGAGTTCGAATAATCACACAAAAGCTATTTCCATGCAGATTAATACACCTAAGTCCTTAGAACCAGTAAGTAGCCTAGAAGGAAAAAGAAGTTTGCATGGCTTTGTAAAGTCAAACACTTGGCTGTATTAATTGTGACTTATCTCAGGTAATCTAACACAACACATCTTAATTGTTGCTAATTGCTCACAAATTATAAAGACTAGTGATACATTCACTTATTTTGTCTGAAGATGTTTATGGGAAGGCAAATTTGACCACATTCAAATCTGTGCTGAGGTGCAAAACTGTGCACTTGCTCTGTGTAATAGCCCAAGCAGTCAAAAAACCTTTTCCTAAAGGACTGAAAAAAAATTAGATGTCATTTCCATATGCAACTAATGTACTTTAAACTGGTTTTTTTCAAACAAGCCCACTGATACCCTGATGTGCGAGTTTATATGAAGATGCATTTTACTCTTTTTATAAGGTGGCAGGAGCCCCAAAACATTATTATTTGTGGTATTCTCTCTTCAAGTCTAAAAGCATAGAAGTGAAATAGCATCTAGGAAATTCCAGGCTTAATTTTTGGTCAGTATTTAAGAACCTAACAGCACCTTAACTATTTCTACTTGTATGTCTTTATTAGCTGTCATAGGTGAGTGATGATAGACAAGAAGTCATGCCTGGTTAATACTCAGAGTGTCTGCTCTTTTAGTCCAAAGCTCAATTCCTCAATTGCTCTGGTTTTGCAGCATTTTGGTAGGTAGGAGGGAGAAAAAAATCTGCATTACTATTAAAGGTGATGAGCTAGAAAAAGAGACATACATGTTGTCCTCTTACTTCAGGGAATATTACTTCAACTAAGAGTAATTTTGCATGCATGTATAAGAATTGACAACAATGCATCTTCTCTGCAAGGATAAAAACCTCAGAATTTATTAGAAGTATTTTTTCTCTTCCTGTAAAATTAAAACTCTTTTTACTGTATGTAGTTCAACCTAACCATAAAAAGTAATATAAGAGTGGAATGACCAGTGTTGTATATCAGTCGGAAATGATCCTTAAACAACTTACAATTATATACATAAAATACTAATGAAGTACAATTCCCTCTGGGATGTAAGGCCACATTCAGATTGACAACTGCTACATTAAACACTGCCAAAAATGAACAGAACAAATTTTACCCAAGGACAAAGGGGCACACTGCTGCTGTAATAAAAAAAGTGCCATAGGAGCTTCAGCAGTGTATTTCCATCTAGGCTCAAGATCAGTCTCTTTGTCTGCAAAGTCAATTTATGCCCACAGAAATCCTGCCAGCATTTTTCCAGTAACACTGTAAGCCATGGGTGTACAATCACATGGGTCATTCTCCATTTGATTTACATTCAGTCTAATAAACAGAGGAAATTAAAATTTGCGAATTGTGCAAGTTGATGAACCCACAAAATAAGGACAATTTCCTCTATGTATACAAAGCTGGCAAGAGTTTGGTTGTACATGGTCATCTAAGACACCTGCAGATGGCAAAATCTTCCAGTCATGGAGAGGTTTAGTCTGTAGCACTGGAATCACAGAGTTTGGTCTTGGGTAAATCATACAACCTTTCTAGTTCATCTTCTCTTTTCAAAGGATCTGAAATAATAACACACATTTTCCTAACTTCGAGGGTATTCTGAGAATTAACCAATGCTAGTGTGCCTTCCAAACACAAAAAGCACTCTATGGAGCAAACAATTTAACAAGTTTTGCACAAAAAAGATTTGCAATAACCTTGCTGAATTTAGAACATGTCATTTCACATGAGAGATTTTTTTGGGATGCCTGTATCAAGTTGGAAAATGTTATCCTTTCAGCTGAAGAAAGTATTTTATAAGGTTTAATCATCTACCAGAAACACTCACAACATCTTCTCACACGATATGTCCAAGCTTCTAGGAAGCACACTGAGAGCAGCATGTAATCTGTGAGTGGAATATCAAGGGGTAAAGTCAATTATTTTATTGAATGAAGTTGATAACTCTCAGATACTATGATGTTTTCTGTACTTACTTTGCTTGCTTCTCTGATTTTTACTGTATTTGCTTTGGTTCCTGATTAGAAAAAACCCAAATATTTTGTTAAGAAGTATTAGATGATTAGAGAACCCTTCTAGCCAGTTAAGTAGTCATTTAAGCAGAATATTTTACTTAATTATAATTAATTAGTACAAACACAATCCTCAAAGCATACCTACATAACAGTGGAAGGAGATGATCTTACCCTTTCACTTACACAGCAATTCTTCTTAAATCATTTCTTGTATCATCTCCTGTTCTTATGTTCACATCACCAGATCCAGCATGTGACCTTTTTCCGTCAGCTCACTGATACAGGGAGTCCTACAAAATGAGGTCCACAAGGCCTCAGTCTGTAGGAGCAGAGAGGTGCTTTGGCAGAATTGTGGAGTGCCCTTGAATCCCACAGTTCACATTGGGGGAAGCAGCAGATCTCTGCAGACATAGTTGCTCACCTAAATTATCAAGAAATATGCACTGCCCAAGAGATGGTACTGCAATTCTGCAAGCAGGGCAACAGGAATGGAAGGAAGTATCTCCACCTTCAGCCTTGCTGGGCAAGACTGCTAAGTCAGAACAGCTTATCACCAGAGACTGGCTGAAAAAATATCTGAGGCCAACACTGCCTTGTCTCCCTGCAGGAGGGCTGCTGCTGCTACAGCACATTCCCTGCTCAACTCTTACATTAAACTGCAGAAGTTTGACATCATTTCCATGCTATTTCCCTTCCTCACACAACTTGGGAAAATAGGTAAACTGCATTCAAGAGTAACTGCAACCACAGAAACATCCTCCTGTCCCTTTGCACTTGCAAGTGTTTTCTGGTAACCTTTTTTGTAGAGCCTGTGAAGCAGAACTTTGCTTTTTCCATCCCTCTAAGTACTTATCACCACCTCTGCCCTCAGCATCGCTCAAGTAAAAGGCTGCTTTCTGGACTTCTGCCAAAAACTTCAGCTCTGACAGTGACTTTGTCATTGTTCTCTTTGCCTCCAATTCCGATCAAAACAAGCATCTGCAGGACATTATGTCCCACCTGTTCACACCTCTGCAAAAGTGCAGCTGCATTATGCATACTCTGAAATGGCAACAGGCATCCTTGCTTACTGCAGGATCAATAACTACCTTCTTAGATTATGAAACACTCAATTCCACTTCTCAACAACTTCTGACCTCCATTGCATTCCACACACTGTTATGACAGTTAGTCTCAAGATTTTGTTACCTTCTTTTACTTCCTCTTCTCTGCAATAGCTTCACCTCCAGGATGCCCCTTCTGAGGTTAAATCTCAGCTGAGAGGTTTTATTTTAACATTCTCTCTTCATTTCTTTTCTCTTCTCTGTTTATCATCCTTAAGATTTAGGAAAAGTTTCCTGAAAAACATTCTGTAAAGAAGCTTACATTAAAAGTACTATACATTAAAAATTTTTCTTAATTTCTCTTTATTACTAGCCGGGGCAAAAAAATCTACCCACATATAGTTTGCTTATTTTTTTATGTGAAATAACTTCAGCAACTTAAGCTTTATTCAGCATGGAAGTAATATTTTAATCACACTACTAAACTCTGCAGTATTTAACAAACACAGAGCAGTAATGAATATAAAGAAAACCATAGCAGCATATGAGTACAGTTGAGTGTACATATGAGACAGTTGAATCAGAAGCATGGAGAAGCAGCTTTCTGAAAAATCATGCACGTCAGCATTTCTTCTACCAAACTGTACTCTTTTTTGCATTTGAAAAAAAAATTAAGCAGTTGTCATGAAATTTATTATATCCTTTTAGAAAAACATTATCCTCAAGACACCAGTGAGTTCTAAGTCTTAGAAGGGAAAAGCTATAAATCTTAAACCAAAAAGCTAACACTAGAGATTTGTCTGTCAGATGATTTCTATGCACTGTTACGTGAGAACAATGTGAAAAGAACTGTTCCTCTCAGTTCTCCGCAATTTACCATGCAGCTACTGCCATGCTACATTTGCTCTATCATTCCATTCTGAAACAATAAATCAGTGCAGAGCTAAAGGTGTCAAAAAGTTTCTTGCTCCTACAATATCCTGCAGCATGGCACTGCAGCAGGGCAGCATGATACCACAAGGATCACATAGATTTGCTTCATGTTTCATGAACCGTTTGAATATCTCCAGGTAATCTGCATTAAAACCATTTTACTGCAGTGTACTGCGGTATTAGGAAAGATTTCAATATCACACCACGTGATGCAACACAACCTTACAGCATTTGGCGGTTCCTAGGCAGTGAGAGAAAGCTTTGAACTGATGGCTGCAATGTAGCAACTTTCCATTTTACAAAGTAATATGACACAGTATTTTGGCTTCCTATGTTATCATATAGTGTGAAATGATACAAAATTCCTGGAATAAAATATTATAGACCTAAAAGCCATTTTTTTATTTCTTTCTTTACTTAGCCCCCTCCAACTTGGTGTCATGAGGCTCTTTCAATAATAATGGATTTCCCTAATCTTAAGGGTACAGTAAAATGTTACAATGTTATTAGCTAAGCAATAAATTAGTTTTGCTGATCTAGAGATTACTTTTCCCGTTCTTATTTAAGCTACAAGTTTCCTTCTCTGTCCTTCCAGCTTGCATTTTGTAGTTTAACTTTAATTTGCACATATGCTTTTCATATTTAGTTTCATGGCAGTCATATAAAACAGTAACATTTCAATGTTATTCAAATATTTACAGAGAGATTTTAATTATTTCTATAAAGTTTTCGAAATGTTCCTCAGATTTACGTACTGACATCAAAGATGCACAAAAACTGCTAGCATTTTGCCTTGAATGAACCTTTTACCCCAGGAACACAGGCAAATGAAATAGAAAATGGTACCTTATATTTTGAGCAAAGTGAATATTGTGTGTGTATTTAGCAATGTCAGAGAGTTTAGAACTGCCATTTCCATAAACCTCTGAAACAGTCTTTGAAAGTCGTGAGTATCACAGTAACAGCTACAGCGACACAGGGCTGTCACTCCTGTTATTACCTGCATTAACAACCTGCACATGCCAGGATTTGGATGTTGTGTCCGGCCCGGCAGTAGACGAAGGGCACGGGCGATGACATTGGCTGCAGCGCGTTGCAGTTTTCTGCAGTGAGAGGGTCCCTGCAGGTGCTGCTCTGTGAAGCCCCTGCGCCAGCCAACTTCCCCGCGGCTTTCGTGTAGCACGGGCGAGTGTGCAAAGCACACACCGCCTGCGGGGCAGCACAGCGCCGGCACCGCCGGGCTGACAGCCCTCGGCGGGGATGTGTCCCGGAGCGCTGCCCGCTCCCTCCCCGCACCCAGCTGTCGGAGACACAGAACCAGCGACACGGGGCAGCACTGCACCAGGACCGTGGTCACCTTGTCAGGATGGATGTCATTAATGTTGCCAAGTCCCTTCTCTCACCACAGCTTTGCCACGAAACCTGTCCCGACTGGCACCTCGGCTCCAGGGTCCGCCACAGAGCCCCCCTCCACCGCCTGCGCGGGCACTCGCCGCCGCCCCGCGCCCCTCCATCTCAGCCTCTCTTCTCCCCGGAGGTTCCCCGTACCTCGCAGAAGCCATTTTCCGCCTCTCTCTGCAGCAGCTCCAGCGGTGATGTCACCGGCCGTCCCGGCCGAGNTGCCGCTCGCCTCAGGCTCGCACACGCACAGGGGCAGCTGGGCGCTTGAGCCATGATTGCCGCGGCTTTCCTCGTCCTGCTGAGACCCTACAGCATCCAGTGCGCCCTCTTCTTGCTCCTGCTGCTGCTGGGCACCATTGCCACGATTTTATTCTTCTGCTGCTGGCACCGCAGGCTTCAGAAAGGGAGGCATCCCATCAAATCCGTCTTTTCAGGTCGCTCAAGGAGCCGAGGTAAGAGATGCTGCTGATCCCCGAGGGCGGCAGGGGGTGCCCCCGGCACATTCCGCGGTTTCTGCCGGCGGAGGGCCGCTCTGCCTCGGTTTAGCTGGGCAAAGGCTTTAAAGAAAATTCGAGCGGAGCCCAGGACTGCGGCAGTCTTGTCTCCACCCATCCCTTAGCGAAACCTTGGCTAGCGGGAGCGAGGTGAGGGGCTGGGAAACCCCCAAGCCCTCCCCGGTGTCTCAAGTGCAGCAGAACTTCGTGCTGAACTTCTTCCCGATGAATTAAATATAAATGCCGGGCGGAGCTGCTGGCTTCGCCAGGGGGACCAGACCCGTCCCGGAATGTGCGCCAAAGGGCGAGCGGCGGGATAAACCCGTTAGCCAGAGCGAAATGCGAGGTGGAACTGGTGGAGCCTGTGTGTCTTTCTGCTTCCCTTCCAGATGCTGTCATGAGAACTCATCACTTTCGCTCTGAGGTAATTTATTTAGCACGCAATTTCAAGGTCAGAAGTTGTTCTCTTTACCCGAATATATATTGTCGTGGTCCTTTGTTAATGAAACCACATAGTGAACTTTTGATTTTGCATGAAAAACATAATGTCCTCTTTCATTTCTTAGTTTGTTGTTTGTTTTTTTGTTCTGTTTTGTTTTGGGTTTTTTCACAACACAAAATGAGCTTTTCATCTGTATTACCCTAACTGGCTTGCCGATTTGTGTCATTCCCGAAGGTATTGGTTACTTGGAGAAAAGCTGTTCTTACTGTACATGTCAGACCTCCCCCTAACCAAAAGCAACCCCAAGCCCAGTTGTTGACTGCACTGTAAATATGTGCAGTCGGTTTTGTGACTGCAGAGCCTCTGCTCACTTGCTTTGCCGCCAGCCCTCACCTGTGCCCTGCTCCTTGTCAGGGAAGTTGCCTGCTTGTCTTGGATGTCGCCGCGGGAGATCCCAGAAGGATCCAGACTACAAGCCTGCTTGGCAGGCATATCAGTATGTGACTATATTCATAGGTCAGGGGAATCAGAACTCTTACATGCTTGTGCTGAAAGTATAACACAAACCCCAGTCACTTCCTAGGGATTCTGAATGAGGAGTATAATTACTGGGAAAATATGAAAAATAATATTTGATTTACTACCACTTTGTTTCCATGCTGCCCTGTAGAGCAACTGTCTGGGTATTTCTCTTGCCTGGTTTCCTGCTACTGATTGAAGGCATATCTTCATGCCATTGCCTGTTACTCTGAAAGCCTTGAGAGAGACTTTTGCACTAAAATGATCTTTTGTTTTAAATTATTTGCATTTTTTCTTACCTAGCTGTAGGTATTAAAATTACTGAGTTATCACTAATGTTTTCAAAAGTGTACATGGGATACATTTTTGCAGTGTCGTATTGGCAGTTAAGTTTTAGACTGCTAAGTATTTTGAAATTTTTACACACTATCACAAAAAGAAGATGACAAAGGGAGTGTCCTATCTTTAAACCATGAAAAGCCTGAGTTTGTTGTTGACTGAATGGTGCTTCAGTAAAGTGAACAGACAGTTGTGTCCCTCTGGAAATCAAAAGATTTTTTCATTATTTGGTTTACTAATATGAAATACTCAGTTTCCATGTAAAATTCATCCAATATGGAGTCTAGATAGAGATGAAATTTAATGTAATACACCCTTTTGAAATACATGCCATCCTGCATGGTGACACTTAAAAGGGAAGTTTGCAGAGTAGTTTATTTTTATTGCTTCAGCATGTGGTTATTTGCCTATCACCCAGACAGAAGTAGATGAATTTAAAATATTTCCTAGAGGCTTCCATTTACTGAAACATGCTTGAATAAACTAATATATTTTATATGTTATATTCTTTCAGAATTTTCTACATTTTGTTTAGAGAGAGTAACACTACAGCTAGTGGTCTAAACTGCCCTTTTAAATAAGTAATGGAGCTGTTTTCTCCTTCAGTATCTGGTGAGACTTGATTCTTAAGAGAAAACAATGACTCATTTGATATAATTAAATTTTAATTTTCCAACTTTTTTAAAGTAGGTATTGTTTTAATGAATCTGTTAGCATTAATTAATGTTAAAATTTTAGGTATACTTCAGTTGAAAATGCTGAAAGCATTATTTGAAGCAGAATTTGACATTCCCAATCTATATCATCACAAAACATTATGCACTTCCAATTCCAAGAAGATGTTGATGAAAGCAGAGTTATACATGTAAATATGGGCTTTGTATAGTTCCCCACACCCTAAATGAAAGTAATATCTCAGCTCCAAGTTTTATAGCACAAGGTACATCTGCTAGCTCCCACCATGCTTAGTTGTTTCCAGTTGTAGTTATAAATGGTGTTTCTTAATTATAATAAAAGATAATGAAAAACCGGTTGATAGTAAATAGCAGTGGGTTGGCATTCATCTCCTGAGAGCTGCATTCAAATCTGACTTACATCACATGTGAACATGCAGGTGGTCTAGCAGCAGTGCACAGAGAATTATAATTGCCCTATCTACAGAACGGTTGGCAATTCCTGCATGATTGACTGCCTGCCAGGAAAGCCTTATATTTGGAAAAATAGATATGTGCAAGTCTATGTTGAGATTCTTTGCCAGAGCCACAGCTCTCATGGAGCATGCCTTCATTGTCTATATACAGTGAGAACTATGGAATCCCTTTCCTTTTGTACTAAAACCCACATTAAATAGTAAGACTCCATACTGTGGGAGGGTAGATATAGAATTTGAAAATGTATTTATGATCCTTATCAGATCTCCTCCTTTGAATTTTATATGCCTCTAGTGAATTGAATCCACAAATAATTCAGTTTTTTAGATTTTGGTTTTTAATGTGTCTGCAAAATATGCCTCATTATTATACAGCAAGAGTCTATGCAGATATTACTTATTATAGAATGAACTTAAACACTTGACCCCCTGCCTCAAAAGGAGGTAAATTTGCATGAATCATGATGAGTATTAAGTAGGTTAAAGTCTGTCTTTGTTAGAAGTGCTTCATAACAGAAAAAAAAACACAGAAAGAAGATGTGAGAGTTTACTGAGATTATACAGTGATCTCTCCACCTCCCCACTAATGCTTATTTACTACCATTTGAAGTTTTTCAGGCCTATTTTTTTGATATATTTTTGTTATGGTCCTTAAGTTCATTATGCCTATAACTGCTCTTAAGATTCCTTCATCCCCCTGGTAGTGTAGCTATTCTGTGAAGTCACAGAGGAATCACACCCAGAATAGTTAATGTTTCTAATCTGAGGAAGACCTAGATATGCCATTGCTTTAAAAAGAAAACAAGTAAATTTCCAACAGAAATATTTATTGCTCCATGACACATCAGACTTTGATGTAGCTGTTTGCACTAGTCTTTCTTTATTTTGAGAATCAGTTGTAGAATGAAATGTCTGTGTTGAATCAAAACAACAATATAACTCAGGAGGAGTTTTACCAAAATAGGGACTCTGATCCATTTTTGGGGTTAGTGGTGGTTATTATTATTATTGTTAATATGGCTATTATTCTTTGTCTTTTAAAAATGTTAATGTTATCAGTGATTCACTGATTCCATTCTTCTTGTGCTCTCTGTAGAAGTTTGGGTTTTCATGAAGTAGAGAAATTTTCTCTGAGTACTTTGTGGGCTTGGGCTTAATAAATTTCAATGTTTAACACTTTACACTTTGCAGAGAGGTCTGACTGTTGCCTGTACCTTTCAGTTTAAAAGCATTGCTTACTGTGTTAGTGCTGCCACTTCTTGTGATTTAATTTTTTTCTGAATTAGTTTTCCTTATTGTTGAAGCCTCTGGAGTCATGGGATTATGTGAGATTTTTACCTTTCAATTAAAAAGGAAGTAAGCTTCTAGCCCTTGGGCTGGTAGGAATTAATCTAAATGGTATAATTTCTGGTATCTTTTGATAAGATACCAGATGGTGGTAAGAACTGTTGAAAGGTGGTAAGAACTTTTGATGGTGGTAAGAACTGTTGAAAAGGAAGTTCCTCATCCAGGATGTAGAAATAGTTGGGTTTTATGAGATTGTGAAGGGATGATTATACTATTTGCTATACCAGTAGTTAATGGTTTTCATATTACTGGGAAAAAAACCCCAGATTTATAAATCTTTTTCCCGATTTTTTTTCCTGAGCTTTATTGTTTTCCTTTATCTTACCTTTTAAATTAGAAATACTATGATCTCGGTTACTGTAGGTATCAGTGTCAATGGGTAGTCACAAGAAACATGGTATAATTTTGTATTTATTTAATTTTGACTCATATGTTTTGGGCAAGTTTCTTGTGAATGCTTTCACTGAAACCTACAGGTATAAATCTAGTAGGAAGCAAATCTGTAGGAGTTTTACAGTCCACTGTAAATTCTGACTTCACATAATGCAGGTGGGACTGGACACGCTAGTACAGCAAACAGGAGTTGACGCCTTATGAAAAGACTCTGGGAGGGCTGGCAGCATGTGTTAACCACAGCCGTAGCAAAAGAATAATATTTGGTCATTTAGTTTTGCAGACCCCACATTTTCTTCTTAGTACACTGAACAGTCCCTACAATATTGTATATATTTGGTCTATTGTTGTGACAAGACTGGTAGAGAAATAGGTCAGCGAAGACTCATGACAATTTTTAAGAGCAAATGGATTTTCTAAATCATCCATTATGGTACAATGGATGCAAGACTTAAGTGCAGCAATCTCTGGGAAATGTATATATTACTTTGCCCAGAAAAAGTTTTCATGTTTATCCCTAAGCATACCTTTGCCATAATTGTCCCCCTTCTAAGGCTGATTGTGAGACAGTTGCCTAAGAATACAGTTCGGATATCTTACAGAACGATAATGAATAGTCTTTGAAGAGTTGCACCATAATTCATCCTGAGCATTGCAGTTATTTATAAACTGCTCTAGATATGTACAGCTGCAGTGAAAAGAGAAATCGGCAGACCCTCCAAGCTGAATTTGAGTCTTCTGTTGGATTGGAGGGAGTGCATCCAAGGAGAAATGTGCAGGACTAGCCAGAAAAATACATTTAATTCACCTATTGAAAGGATGTGTCATTGTGTTTGCAGAGCTGAATCAGCCTGAAAATATTTTACCTTTGTGTTTGACATGCTTTTCCCCCAGGATGTTTAAACTGTTTTTCCATTAGCTGTGTAAGAGTTAAGGAAGAGGTTCAAGGGAAAATAAATAAATTGTTTTCTTAGATGTATGAAAACACTTATGTACAGGAATAAACGGAGAGCTATAAATACAGATTACACTGTATAAGGACAAAATATTTTGTCCATTTTTCATAACTTGTCCAATAATGTGGCCTAGACAGTCTATGTCACACTGAGCTGTCACATGGGAAATTAGGTATCACAGAGATTTGGCTACATGTTGTCTGTCCATCACTCTTTGTTATGTTTAGTCACTGCAGTCCTGCCTTTAGATAGCCTAGCAAACATTGGTCTATGCTGAGGAACAGCCTGTTTGGTAATTGTATCACAAAACTTAGCAATTGCCTGGTTGCTGCAGCAAAACCACTTGCGTTCCTCAACTAAACTAGCTCCAGAGGAGTTAACTTGAGTACCTTTACTCTGTGCTGCAGTATAATGTAGAAATGCCTGATATATTTATATAGCCTTCTGGTTGTCTGTATCTCTGCTCTGTCTTCTGATGGTCTGCAGAGCACAGATATGCTTAGGGGATCTCCTCTTAGCTCCATCAATCACTTGAGAAAGTACTGACAGTACTTTCACGGTCCATATCAGTGGTCAGGCATGGTCTTGGGACCTGCATTATAAATGAACATATCTTCACAATTCTCTAATGGGATAGGAACAGTGGCTGCTAAAGATTTGCTATCTCATAAAAGTTCTTCTTACTCTTTATTTTCCCATTAGTACAGTTATGTTAACAAACTTATAGCTGTCATGTAAGTATTTAGATATACAGGCTTCTGAGTGTCTACTGTAATCTCAGGAAATGTGTGTTTTAGATGAGGCTGCAGCTTCTGTTGTGCTGTATGCCAGTGCACACCCCTGGTACACACAAGCAGAACCCTGGTTTTCAAGAGGATGCAGGTGGAGCATGGCTTGTTGCCATCCATCTATTAACAGCCACACTGTACGCGTTTACAGAATAGGAACTTCTAGCTACCATCTTTTGGCCTAAACTAACCTTGGGTTGAAACTGTGAATTAAAGTAGCTGAGGGCATACTTGTGTTGAGTGCATGTATTACTACATCTGCTCTGCTGTAGAAACTGTTCTTACACAGAGTGAAGGGATCATGCAGGGGTCCATAGATTGTGTACAACTAAGAAAAGCTTAACCATCTGCACTGATTCCTCAGTTACTGTGGTTAGATTATAAGGATGACAGATCAGATTGTGGATGCCCCTTCATAAACAGCTCATCTATTTTAGGCCGAGGGTATTAAATGAAAGAAAGCACCACATGAACAGGGTAGTATGACCTTCGGGTTTATGGCTGCTCCGGGGCTGTTATATGTGTTTACCTAGGGCATGGAAACCTCACTCACAAAGTCTTCCATTCTCAGATTTTTTTAAGGAGAGGCACATTTGGTGTGCTATGGAAGAATTTGCAAAGCACAGGGTGAAGTCACCTTGCTGTTTTCCTGTAGGATCTGATTCAGCTGAGCTGGGGTTTTTGGGCCTGGTCATGTCAGACATCCAGAGCTGCAGCCTCTCAGCCTGGCTGCCTTGCTCTGCAGCCTAGAGGGATTTCAGTCTCTGGGGAGAGAGCACGTGGGCTCCTCCAGCCTCCCAAGGCAAGGACTCAGCAGAGATGCTTTACCATGTCATCAGGCTCACAGCTGAGACAGCTGATCTTGACCTAGTGCTAGCAAAGCTGCCTTGTTCTTGAGCTTATTCCTTGTGCTTCTAGTTCACTGCTGAACCTGGCTACCTGTTATCTGGATGCTTGGAATATCCAAAGTGTCTGAGTTCCTGCTGTGCTCCCTTGTGCCCTACTGCCTTGCATCAAGGAGAGTCAGAGCTTTGCTCTCCCTGACTCATCATCAGGAATGAAATGTGAGTTGCGGCTGAAGTGTGAAAACACCACATCAGCTACAGAAACTAAGTGCAGTTGATGTTTGGGCAAAGACACATTTCTTGCAAGTTGTGCCAACGTCCTTATCTCCGCTGTCCACTCAGCTGTTTAAATACAGCACTCAGCTTCAGGGCAGCTAGGTAGATAGTAGAGCAGACTGGAAGCGAAATGCAGTTCTTGCAGACTTAATTGGTGATTGTATAAATTGATAGCGTTAACTATACTGAATTACGTAATGTTCTAGAGAGAACAAAATGATACAACCAGCCCAAGGCATCATTCCCTTCGCATCTGCTGCTGCTACCTTCCTTCATGTGAAGTGCAGCTGGAGTTGGGAAGTGACTTTGCAAAAGCAGCATTCCCTTATTCAGCCTTATAAGCTCACTGTAGGCATTTACAGTTTATAGCCTATAGAGCTACTCAGCTGACCTGGTGTAGGTGTCTGCTTCAGGATGAGCTGAATTGTTCTTCATGCCTCACTCAATGTCTCAAGTAAATTTTTTATTGGTGATAACAGGAGCTTAGACTTGTTACTGCTGAAGCAGAGACCTTTTTGGTATCTGAATCCAGGTATCTTCATAGATACCTGAATTCCAGCCTAGGCATCTTTTTCTAATATATTCTTGTGAAGTATTTCATCAGTTATGCATTTATTTTATAATTGAAAAAGTGCAGACCCAAGTTTACATGCTCTGGTAGCAAAAATTTTCTTACCAGTTTGTTTCAAACGAGCACACTAGACAGCAGACAGTAATTTCTTAGTACTAGATGTTGTGCAGCACTGGCGTGGTTTAGCAATCTCTGTTATTTCTTTTTCTCCTTACTCTACTTTTAATATTTAAAGCTAATTCTTTATGGCAGATTCTTGATGTATACTGGACACTGCCCAAGATTAGGAGACATGATGAGATGGAAAATGGAGGAAGCAGGAGTGGAAAAGGAACATGCTTGGGGAATGCACTAGTATATTTTAAATGAAACTTTCCCTTGCAGACCACTGGTTAAGGAGTTTTGTTTTTGTTTTTAAATAATTGTTCCCTTCCTACTGTAGGCTTGCAGTGCTGAGGTAACAGGGAAGGAAATGGGAGAAGCCATTGCAAGGACAAGGTAGCCATGGAGAGCTACAAGCCTTCTTGCCAGAGAATTATAGGACTGCTTGACGAACAGGCCAGCTTCTGTGGCTTATAGATTTAGACAGGAAAAGAGTATTTAAAGGGTATCTCGAGGCATGACTGGGCATGCTATTTGGCTGTTTTCTCGCAGATCATCAGATTTTCCTAGCATTACAGCTTACCTGTGCTTGATAGGAATCCTGACCTTATGATCGGAATAACCAAACACTCATGCAAAACAGCACTGTAACGCAGCATGGGTTATTAGAAACTCTGTTCTAAATTCACACCTAAACCTAGCTTCACACAAGGACTCCTATGTATATACTTGGGAACTTGCTTATGAACTGGAAAGCAGGTTATTGATGTTCTGTTTCATGAACCTGGTTGGAAGAGTAATTTTGTTCAGGTTATGTAAAAGACAATTGCTTTGGAAGCCTTTGAATGTGTGGATTTATCTTGGAATATGACACATGCTAAATCACATTCTTCAATATCTGAGAAATGGTTCCAGCACTGCTTAGAGTTTAGATTTATGAAGATAAGAAAAATATCTCCTAAAATAAACATAAGGCATGCAAAGAAGCATCAATGAAAGCTTGCTATTGAGGGACTGGATTGCGAAATTCAATGTAAAATTTTACATTTTATGTTTTAAATCCCGATTCAGATCTTTATAAGAATAACCCTTTGTAAGATTAAAAATAATATCAATCAAGAGAACCATGCACACACACACACACAAAAAAAAAAAGGTTGCAGTCTTATTTTTTTAGTCCTGATAGACTCAAGAAAGAACAAATGCAGTTACATCCTCTTTGGGTGTTTGTGAAGTAATACACTCAGTGAGTGTAGGTAATCTTCCTGTGACAGAAAATTAAGACCTTGCATTACTTAGCAGGCTTTACTATTAAATAGGATGTATAAATAGCTCAGAGAATTTAACTTGAATCTTGGATCTTGGGTTGAACTTTCAGAACTGGCAGCTAAAAAATGTAGGTTTGGGATTTCTTTTGGTTTTATTTTTTTGTTTGTTTCTTTATAAACTGATGATATTTGGGAAGGAAATAATTATGGAAGAGGAATGAGGGAAAAAATGTAGTCTTGGTCACTTTTTAATTTAAAACTGTTTTTACAATACAGATGCATATATGCTTATGCATATGTTTATCTTTGTAGAAGAAAGAATCTCAAATTTCTTCCAGTGTGCAGGGGAATTTGATACAAAGAGTTATTTAATTAAACCTGCCTTTTTAGTTCAAGTAGGTGCTCCAACTACAGGATTTAATTCTGTTTCAGCCTGACTGCAGAGCAGCAGAGAACACCAGCATCTTGTGAACAATTTTGATACTGCACATACTAATGTCTCCAGGCCCTAAGATGTTGTAGGTTCCATATACATGAAAGTTTCCAAGCTTTAAACAGGCAGTAACTGCCAATTCTGGGGCTATTTCTTGAGGCCATTAATTGAGAGTGGTAATAGATGACAATTCTCATGCACACACAACTACTGTCAAAACCTTAAAAGCAAGCACATGAGGTTGGATATCCTATCTGAGCTTCTTTTGTCTTTGATATTCACTAGTGCATCTTCAAAACCACATTTAATCTATACGACTTACTCAAATACCTTTAAAGGCCTTTGCAGACACTGTTGAGTTCTTTTGTCATTGAATTGTGGCTTAGT
>VYZS01059870.1:38042-67676 GCA_013400695.1 Neodrepanis coruscans
ATAACTTCACTGTGCTATCATTTCATGTGTCTATTGTGTCTGACAAGACCTACCACTGAAACAATAATAAATCCTGGATTTAGAGAAAACTTCTCTCAATTCTGTCACCATTATGTTACCTCCTTGAAATTGTTTTTGCAGTATATCTTTTATGCAGCATTATATAGTTCTTTTGATAGCCTTTCCTTCTACTGCCTTGATGAACTCATATTTCTACAGAAAGAGAATAAATTATTATCTTGATTAGACTATGATCCAGAAAACATAGGTCACCAATTTAATTTCCCATGGACATTGTTAGTTATTCTGAATGTATTATTAACACCAGGGTGACAGGGTGAATAAGGTTTATGCCATGACAAATATCTAAATTGCTGTGAAGTTCCAGGCAATCACATCACCCATCTTGCAGTTTGGTTCATCTTCATCCCACTTCGTCTCAATGTCTCAGAAATAAGAGACTTCTGGCCTTCATCTTTGTACAGTTTACGTGATTCAGTGCCAGAAATGCTCTTGTTAGTCTGCATAATTTCTTTTCCTTTTTTCCCTCGTGTTATTCCTAGCTCTGCTCACTTGAACCACTTTAAATAAATAATCTGTTGTCTTAATGTTTACATTATCAAAATGTTTGTAGGCAGGTATGGCTATATGCTGCTTAATCATCACTTGAAAAAATGATGTGTGATGTCAGCTAACCAGAAGATAGTTTCTCCTTATTAAACAGTTCTCCTTTTTGTTTTTTCCCTACTTGGGTTTTTTGCCCCTATTTTCTGATGAGAATGGTATCTCCAAAGGAACTATAAAACAGCCTTACGGAAAACTTTTTCTTTGCTCCAGGAAATTTTTGAGTAATCAATCCTAAAATATGTTAACCTGTTTTTTGCTATATTAAGATACATGCTTAAAGACTTTTCGCGTATTTTATTAAAAGTTTTGGTGAATGTTTAGATGCTAAGCTTTCTTATTCCTGCTTATTTACACTGTTTTGTATTTGGTTGGCTTTGTTGTGTTCTAAATCTTATTTTTCAATTTCCTAACTCCTGCCATAATTATCTGAATTTGCTTGTATTATTTCTCACTTCTTGCACAGCAATCTGAGGTCTTTCCAGTATTGTCCCTGATCTTGTCAGAACTAAATCAGGTGTAATTTTGTGATGGGAGTAATCTTGCTGAAAACAATAATGGTTCACCTTGAAAATCTACATGAGCGGATGTTTGCAGAAATAAACATTAGTTTTCTCTGAAATTTTAAATTTTTTTTATGCTTTCCAGGTAATTAATGAGGACATAAATACATTTTGTGCTAACACCAATACGTCCCAAAAAGAGTTTATAGCCATTTTTATTTTTACTCATCTTACTTCAATGCAACATGAATATAGTGGTATGAAGCTTACCTCTTTTAGGACACATTGTTATATCTCGTGCCCTGTAGGTCACCCTCTTATTAGTGGCTGTATTATTTGTGCTGACATTCTCTATAGGTGACAGTTTTACATCAACTTCACACCAAATACAGATACCTATTACTGAAGCATATTTTGAATTTTCGGACACAATGGAGAACTCTTGAGAAGAAACAGAACTGTGTTCTTTAAATAAGCACGACTTCACGCAAGTTAAAGGAGTGTTATATATCACTCCTTTCACAAATATGGCAGCTGATTCTGTATTTGTAGCCAAATTTTCTGAAGATGTAGAAGGATGCGCAAAAGTCTCCTTGCTGCTGGTGCCTAACAATACTGCTCCAGGGCAGATTTTAAACTGGGAGTTCTATTACAAGCATTTTGCAAATATTATCTATATTTTAAACAGTGGTCTGCTATGAAGCAAAAGTATAAGACTCTGCAAAATATTAATAAGGTTTTTTTCCACACTCATGCTGGGCTGGAACAAAAGATGGCCTTGAGTTTGTGTAAACATATCTGGCGCCTGAGCTGTGGGGTCTGTTAGACATACAGTTCTGCCAAATTCTAATTTCACTTGTATGTCTATACAAATTGAAAAGAGATGCTGTCAAAGCAGCATCTTTTGACACCTGCATTGTTTGAGGGGCGCCTAAATTGCCCAACTCACGCGGCCACCAAAGATTATTTCACATCATGACATGTACGAAAATTTACGGTAGTGTTTGTAATAACATGATCACTGTGAGATATGCAGAAGGTGAGACCACAGAGACTGGGGCATAAATAAAGCTGGTTCCTTCACTTTCAGATGTGAAAACCCTGTTTCCTTTCAAAGCCCTGTACTTTATACATCCAAATGTACTGGTCTATTGTGCCCGTGAACTGTAGCAAAAGCATATATTGAGGTGATTATCTACCAAATAGTGTTAACAAAATGTATCTTTGAAGTAACCTAAAAAGAATAAACTCTTGACAAATAATGATATCAGAAGCAGTGCTACTTGTAGATACCCCTTGGGGTCTCTTAATAAACATTTGTGTAATTATTTAAAGATTGGCCTTTGCTAGCAAGTCACTACAAGGAAACCAGAGTGAGATCAGATGTCTGTGAGGTCACATGTGAAAAAACCTACTGATGTGAGCAGCTTCATTTGGTTCCACTGAGACTACTCCCAAGGTAGCTGAAATGAAACTTGCACTGTAAAGACCCTGATAGAGCAACCATGAAAGCAAAGTTAAATCAGTTTTTAGTGCACGTAAAGCCATGAGCTGTCCCATTCATGGCCTTATTCAGCTCTCCTGGTTTTTGCTTTTATGTGTTCAAGCCTTAAAATTTACAGGAAAACCAGTATTACAGTTCTGTATAAAAACACTTAAGAGTTTTTTTAAACATCTGATACAAAATGATTTATAGAATTCTGGGTGTTAGTTGACACAAATTACCCAAGATGAATTATTTCATGTGGATGAAGTTGTTCTACAGGGCATTTTAGAAGGTTTTGGTATATCTCATTAAATAATTGCCATTTCATTTTCTTAATTTCTATTTATTCTTATTCAGCTGTTATTTACTAGTTTTCCAGTACCATGTTGTTCTTTATGTGCTATTTGAATTACCTAATACAGACAACATGCAAAAATTACCCATCAACCTGCACAAGACTTGGGTAATTCCAAGTATTAGCTATTTAATCTATAGACTTCATTCGCATCGTCTTTCTTTTGGAGACATCTGCTTGTGTTGGATTATGTCTTCTGTGAATTGTATTTAGAAGCAAGCAAAACATTATCATGCCATCTTTCATTTTCAACATTTTTATTAACATGAAGCAGGAAAGCAGTGCCATGGAAAAGGACCTGGGGGTCCTGGTTGATGGCAAGTTGAATATATGTCAACAGTGCCCTGGCAGCCAGGAGGGCCAACCATGTGCTGGGGGGCATCAGACAAAGCATCGCCAGCCGGTCGAGGGAGATGATTGTCCTGCTCTGCTCTGCACTGGTGTGGCCTCACCTTGAATATTGTGGCAGTTTTGGGAGCCACAATATAAGAAAGATATTAAGCCATTAGAGAGTGTCCAAAGGAGGGCAACGAAGATGGTGAAGGGCCTTGAGGGGAAGCCATATGAGGAGTGACTGAGGTCACTTGGTCTGGTCAGCCTGGAGCAGACTGAGGGGAAACCTCATTGCAGTTACAACTTCCTCGTGACGGAGAGAAGAGGGGCAGTCTCTGATCTCTTCTCTGTGGTGACCAGTGACAGGACTCAAGGGAATGACCTGAAGTTGTGTCAGGGGAGGTTTAGGTTGGGTATTAGAAAAAGGTTCTTGACCCACAGGGTGGCTGGGTACTGGAACAGGTTCCCCAGGGAAGTGGTCGCAGCACCAAGGCTGACAGAGTTCAAGAAGCATTTGGATGAAGCATTTCAGGCACATGATATGATTGTTGGAGATGGTCCTGTGCAGGGTTAAGAGTTGGACTCGATGATCCTTGTGGGTTTCTTCCAACCACAACATATTCTGCGATTCTGTGATTATATTAATATTCTCAAAAGTATGACAAAGCTGTGACCTACCAGATTCTGCATGCATGTGTGCACACACCAATACACGTGTCCTCTCAGGACAATTTGAGCACAGTCATAATAAAGAACCACAGGGAACATGTGAATGTACATAAAAAGGGGAAACAAGAACTGCATTTTTTTTTTCATTTTTAAGACTGCTATGGTTTAATCCACCAGCCAGCTAAACATTACAGAGCTGTTCACTCCCTTCCCGACAGTGAGATGGGGGATAGAATGAGAAAAAGGTAAAACTTGTGGGTCAAGATAAATACAGTTGAATAGGATAGAAAAGGAAGGGTAAATAATAGTAATTTTAAAAATATGCAAAACAAGTGATGCCCGATGCAATTAATTGCACACCACTGTCTGACTGATGACCAGCCACCCCCAGTTTTATTGTTCTACATGAGACCAGATGGTACGGAACATACCCTTGATCTTTTGGGGTCAGCTGTCCTGGTTGGGCAGCATTAGAAGGTGAAAAGTCCTTGATGTAGTGTCAGCCCTGGTCAGGAAAACTAAAACACTAGTGTATTATCAACATTATTCTTACCCTAAATCCAAAACATGATACTGTACCAGGTACTAGGAATCAAAATAACTTTATCATAGCTGAAACCAGGACAGAGTCTTAAAGGTTATTGGTGGGGATTTTGAGAAGCTCCTGAGAGTTTATTAGGTGATGATTGTTTCATAAAGTTCTTGGCAAGATTTAAAGATGTAGCCATCTTAAACACTTTTTAAAATACCTCAAGTAGTCTATTTTCTGTGGAAAGTATCTTTGCAAATATGACTAAATACTTAATTCACTCATCCTTAAAATAAAGAGAAAGCCTTCACTGGCCATTAGGTTGACTTCAAAGCTAGTTCTCTTTCCAGACATACACACACCTACCAAGAGACAGTTTACATGTCTTTTTGGACTGCTGTATTTTTTTTTTCTTATAGCAAATAAATCCTCATTGGTAAAGTCTTCATAAACTGTTTTGCCCAAAGAGTTCATTTTCCTGCTGTTCTTTTAGTTTGTGTGACCTCCCTTGCTGCCTGCTCCCTATTTCCTCTTGGCTGCTTTTCCCTCTCCACCCTACAGCTCATCTATTGCATTGTAGCAATTGCCCATTTCTTCCACTCCTTTTGCCTAGCTCCTAGGCATTTTAAGTCTTTGAAGGTGTTTTGCCGTGAGTTTTACTAGGCCAGGGAGGTGATGGGTTTATAATTTTAAAAATACTTTTTTCTAAAACACAATGGTGATATGCTAAGAATTAGATCTGGGATTTAAAATTATTGTTTTCTTTCTAGTGACTTTTTTCCCCCTACAGATGAGTTACTACATCTATTAAGCACTGTACAAAAGAAACAAGTTAATTGCAGTAGTGCTAGTAATTCTTGATGACAAATGTATGTAAAATTACATAGAAATAAGCATAGCACTAACAGGACAAAACCATATTTAGAGCACCTTAACTGACTTCATTACTAGCTCTTATTTAGAGAGTTAAAGTAAATGGAATTGATTGTCCCCTGTGGTGGCAGATCATGCCTGGTTTGAGTGTATTTACTTAGATTTAAAGTTATGTGGTTAAAAATCACATCAAATCTATGTTATTTTTCTATATACTATTGCAAATCATCCTACGTCTGGAGGCAAAGCCCTCTAATGTAGTAGGATTTGTCTTGATAGATAAGCTGATTCCATACAATTTTTATTTTGTTTGAGTCAATTTTCATTCCCAGGGCAAATACTTATTTACTGAAAATGGGATGAGAGCTTAAACCAGTCTAACTCTCTTTGATCTAAAGTGCTGAAAGAAAGTCAAAGTGTGCAGGAGCTTGGACCTTGGAGCTGAAGCTAGCTTGCTGTGAAATTAGAAGTGAATGAAATAAAATATTTTTCAATTGTTGAATCAAAGAAATAGAGCTGTAAAACCCTGGCTCAAAAAATGTCAAATAGGTTTTTTTTTTTCCACTATCATTTTGCCATTATAGTAACTGGGATTTTGTGTTCATTGATAACATTTTACTATATGCATGCAGCAGAGCCTCACTGAGAAATTAAATTTTTAACTGTTCAGATTTTTCCTTTTTTAAATCCCAGTGTCCTTCTGTGAGAGGTAGTAATATAAACCTAAGCTGCTAAAATGTGCTAGTTGTCTTAACTGTAGGAAAAAATGTTTTACATAAATGATTAAAAATGGTAAAATCTGTACAGTAGCTGAAGGCAGATTAAAAAAATATTATTCAGCTCTGATCTTGTTGATAGTGTTGTTTGCACAACTTAAAATGACCAGTAATTGTCTCACAGATGCACAGTAATTATAGTATAAATGCAGATGTTTCCTTTTCCTTCACTGCCCCAGGAGTCACTCTGAAGAGTTGTATTGTGTAACATCCTACTGTGGCACGTAAAAAATACATCTTTATATAGCAAGGGACTCCCTTATCCATTTGTATTTATATATAACACTCCACATGTGTATGATGTTAAAACAATAGTTTGGCAGAGGTAAGTATTCAGACATTATGAAGCACTGGAATGAAGGTTACATGTGCAGTTTTAATTCAGAGGATTATGCGTCTGCATTGTCATACAGACTTCAGTTTTGTGATGGAGTACTGGCTTTTCACAGGATGTACTCTGTGTTCGTCATAGAATGGAAGTGCTCTTGGGATGACTCTTAATGTGTAGGAGTTCTGCTGCAGAAGTTGTAAAGTGTGTAAGTGAATAAAACAGGAGATTGCAGGAAGGTAGGTGATCTGTCTTTTACAAAGGAGCAAGTGCTGCCTTGGAGATTGAAAGGTTGGGCACAAGGTCACTGTGAATGTGATGAACAACTGACTTAAAACTTTTTTTATCTTCCATTTTCTAAGTGCCTGACAAAGCATGTAGTTGGGTTTGTAGAAGTTCTCACGCTGCCATTCACCACTGAACTCCATTTGACCTAGGTAACAAAGTTGGCCTCCTGGTTTCACTTTGCATCCAGTGTAATGGGAGTGAAGCAGTCAGATACTACTATAGTGATGAGCAGCACAAAACAGTCTATGAAATAATAATTTCTTCTTCACACCAGTATTTGAATAGCATGAAGCAAGTTAAGTTCTGGGCTGCCCATTGAACTGAGGATGAAAAAATACTGAATAACTGTTTATGGAGTGAATATCACCCATCATTTGCATTAAAGAAGTGCAAAACACTGAGGCTGTAATAGTATACAGTCACATCATTGCGACTGCATCACGATGTACAAATAAGTAGGCTAAACTAGGCCTGCATGGTGAACCTTAAATTTGGGATTTGGTAACATTTTAGTGCTTAACTTTGCAGCCTTAATAGAAGTATTTTAATAGGGTCTTTCTGTTTAATTTCCTACTGCTGTGAAAAACATAAACCTAAAAACAAAGCTCTGTTGTGTAGATCATTGCCAGGTTTTGAGGCTTCAACTACAATACAGAAAATTCTGTTGTTGGATTTCAGGGAGAGACTGACAACATTTGTATACCTCCATATGAATCAGTAACACAGGGGAAGAGGTGTTTTTTTCTAGAGGAACTCTCAGATATTTGCTAATGGCTGGAGTTGGGGTGAAATTTCTGTTTCTTACCAGTCTCTGTAGGGGAATGTGCTTTTCTCTGCTCATTCTTCCCAAGTATGGCTCCTTCTGCCATGTCTCCTCCAGCCTAATCCCGACCTGCCTCTGCCCCACCACTAGCTCCTTCCTTGCTCTGCAGTCCTCACTCCTCTTCTCACTTTAGCTGTTCTGCTCTCACTCTTGTCAGTTGTTATTTCACTCTTCCATGTCACGGCCCTTCGATCAGTTGCCTGGTCAGTCCTTCAGTTGTTGAACAGTCTCTTTGATTTCTGCATCTCTGACTGCATACTCCATTCCTTGGTTCTTGTCTGTCTTCTCTGAGACCTTCTCTCACATAGTTCCTACCCTCTTTATTAATCAAAATACGTTGTTCAAAGTTTTTTGCTGAGGCAATACCAGTTTCAGGCCAGCATGTCAGATCCTGAGCTCTCTCCAGCATTAATGGTTACTAGTCCCAAAAGTTACCTTGCAGGTCCATTTCTCCTCTAGTCTTTATCCACAGTCTGCTGCTCCCTTGAATGCTTTTCAGCTGCAGTTCCCACACTCTGATGGTCTCTGTGTTTGCCCCTCAGGCTGTCAGTACCATTATATTTCTCCAGCCCTTTCCTCGAGCACACCAGTTCCGGTGTTTGTCCTCTCTACATTCAGATCATACAGCTTCTTCCTCTTTCTGGCTGAGCACAGCCAAGTGAGTCACGGAGAATATAAAAGAAACAATCTCCTGCCTGTCAGGTCTGGTGCCTGCCCTCTCCATGTTCTCCATGCCTCTTGTCCACACTGCCATCAACCTGGAACCATGGCAAGTAACTGTTAGATGAAAAGATTAGTTTTGTCTCCATATCTTCAAGCTGGAAGGATCCTGCTCAGCTCCTCAGTGGGGATGGTAGGTGTTGCGAGTGTGGAGGTAAGAGCTGTGAGGTTGGAATTTGCTAGGTCATTCCATGATGGTGGGGTATTGGTCTGGCAGAATTAAGACCACTGAGAGTCTTTGTTTAGTGAGTGCTAATCTGAAGAGACTTTAGATGATACATTGAAGACATTTTATTTGAGAAATTCGAACATGGTCTCATTAAAAAAACAAACAAAAACCGAGCCAAAACATCTCATAAAATCACTTCAGTAGTTACCTGCATACTACAAATAGTTAAGTCAAACTATTTAATTTTGCAAAGAAGGGCTACTAGTAGGCAAGGAGAGATAAAAAGAAGTTAACTTGTTCAGGGAAACCAAAACAAGCTGAGAGAGATATAATGCAGGCTATGAGTGCATGAGGGAAGCAAAAAAGGTTAATTAAGGAAATTAATGTGATGCAAAAAACTCAAAAGATCAGGAATAAGGTTGAGGTGGCAACTAGAAAATCACTTATAATCAAGACAGCAGTAGGTTATAGAGCATCTTTCCTATCAGACTAGTGAGATCAAACCCAGACTTTAAAAGCTTTACTTTATACTCCATTATGCCAGGGATGGCAGATGATATTTATATCTCAAAGATGTATCACTCTGACAAATGTAGACAGACTTTTAACAAAGATGGCAAAAGGCCTATATCTATCTTAAAGCATATTCATATTTGAAGTATCCATCCCAAAGCCTAGGGTCTTCTCAAAAAAGATCACTGGGATGTGTTTACAAATAACTACGGATGTTTTCATAGTCTTGCTTTCAGATATCTCAGTCATCCTTTAACTAAAAATTTTCAATAAAATTCAGCCTTGGGCAGAAAATATTTTCAACCAAGCTTAAGAAAAGGCTTAAGAAAATGGATTTTTTAAGAGAAAACTATCTTAAATTAATAATTTAATTATTAATATTAGTGTGTAATTATAGAAGTGTGTATTTTCAAATAGTCAAGTCTGGATTGACTGTTGGATCAAGTCTTTAAATTTAGTTTTAAAACATGGGATTGAAACAGTTTGAAAAGGACAGAAGAATATTTAATTCTATACAGAGAGAAACTTATAAGTCAGGAGTGTTAACAGTGGTTTCTAAAAGCAGAATATCAGTACTACTGGTTTAGATTTTCTTAATATCATTTGAAAAAATTCTATGTCCTCTTTTTATTTTTTTTCTAGAAAGCAATCTGTGCCCATCAAAGATTCAAAAGCTACTTAGAACTTTAATTTGTTCTTTGCTGTCCAGAGTGTTTTCAATACCCTGATATATCTTTTATAGCAAGAGTAATTTGATTTGCTCTTAAAACATAAATACATAATACAATCTACAACAAGAAGTTTAGGAGGCTGAGGAAAAGATTTGAGGCTAGATGATTTCTTATTCCAGACTTTTCCTGTTACCTGGTTGGCCTTAGTAGTAGGCAGATAAAACTCTGTGTGGTTTCCTCAAATCTTAATTATTCTGTCACATTATTTTCTTTTCTGTCTGGCAGACCAGGGGGATCTGAATGAATGCAGGATAGCTGCAATTAAAAATGAATACAAAATTTGTTTTTAGGTAATGGGAAGTTTTTTTGCAACAGTTATATTCAACAGTCATTTAAGGTATATGCATTTCTTGTATAAAAATAATGGTTTTGAGACTATGAAATCCTGACGTTTTAGGTATTAATATATGAAGCATTAATTTTGAAACAAGATAGGAATAATTATAATGGAAGACCACTTATATTTTGCTGGTGGTTTTAACATAAAACTCAACTAAAATACCTAAGATTTCCCATGCTGTAGCTTCTGAGATACTCAGATCTCAAAACATTATTTTCCCATCTGCAAAACCTTCAGTACCTTTCTGTTGATTTCTATAACGTAGGTGAGCTATTTCAAGATTAAATGCTGCAATTCATACTGCAAAACTAAGTAGAGGAAATAGCTGAGGAATAAAAGAATGGATTCAATACATAACATATCATGGCTGTCATGTTGATGATAGCAGTAATTTTCAAGTGACATTCAAAAAGAGTCCACATTTTTGTTAGCAGTTTTACTAAGCAGCTTTTCAAAAGAACTAATGGCTTTGGCACAGTTATTAAGCTGAATATTATTTGGCCCCACTTGCATCCAGTTTTTGGTTACACTGCATGAATTATGCGTTGGTTTTCAACATATTCATTTGAAAAAGAAAAAAAACAAGAAGGTTTTCTTGCACAGCAACATACTTTAAGTGCCCTGTTTTTCTCTTATGATGGCTGTCGTCTCTAGTGGAAGTTGCTGAGATCTGTGGAGATTATTTTGACATATCTGAATCTTCAGTTTAATCTCACAGCTAACAGGGAGTTACAAATGTGGAGCATCTTTCAACTTTCTGCTTCTGAAAAGGATTATCAATATATGAATTGAATGAAACAGAAACTCTACTTGTTGTAGTGTAATATTCACTAATATAATTTTTTAGCTACTAGGAGATGATACCACTTCAGACCGAGAAGTACTTAAAATTTGGTGTATTTCTGCAGAATTCATATGTAAGCTGCACAGTTGTTCCTGTTGCTTTCATTGCACGTGTCCCATCCAGGGACAATATTTTACCCAATTACTGCTTAAAACAGAACATATAAACAATCATTACAGCAGAGATCAGAGTCCAGCACTCCCATCTCCACAGAGAGAGCATTTCATGTTCTGATGCAGAGTGCTACCTTCCTTCTTCCTGTTTTCCCATTCTGCATCTAGAAATCTTGATTTTTTTTAGACATGTATCACTTCCTCAACCAGAGGTTGTTGTGGAATAGTCTCCAGAGAAGCAGCTGGGAGATGAGAGTCTGAGCCTAGGTTTCAAGCTTCTTATGACAATAAGGAAAAGACAAACAGCTGCTTCACTTCTCTTAGAGTTCAGAAGAAACTAGTGCTCTCTGTTGTTATGAAAGGATGACTGAGAAGCATTTTCAGAAGGTTTTGGGATACCTTCTGTCCCTGAAGAGTGAGATATTGCGTTATGCTGAGGGACAAAGTTTTTCTGATTACTTTGGTTCTATCAAAAGCTCGGTTTTGCATCACATCACTTTTAGATGTGTAAGTAGGTGGTTATCCAGTAAACATAGGTTGATGTTACAAAACTGTATTGTAATGTCCAAGTGCATACATCGATCTAGCCCTTTATATATTTTGAATTTCATGTCCTCAAATAATCTGTTTCTTCCATGAAAGTTGATCCATAAGGTTATTTTCCAAGTGGGGGAATGGTAGAGATTGACCTGCTAGCATCCAGAAAATATCACATCTCCTTCTGAAAGCCTATGAAAGTATCAGAATTTCCTTGTATAAATACAATCAGAGGCTCAAAATACATGTGATAGAATAAACACCGAATGCTTATTTCCCTTTACTTCTCCGTTTAGAAAGAAAGAAAGAATGTAAGTTCTCTGTACAAAGCAAATAGATGTTGTCTTGATGTTTGAAAAGCCTACCTCTGTTTGCAAAGGCAGTTTAACATAGAGTCAGACCCTAGATGCTCAGGACTTTCAGATTTAGTGTATTTGCCTTCAGCTTTCTGTTTATTGTTTTATAATGTTAAATACAAACTCAGAAATTCTGTAATAATTATTTTATATCCTGATAACATGGGCACTTGCAAGTATGGACATCCTCTTAAATGACTGGCACAGAACCAGAGAAAAATACTAATTTAATATGTCCGTGTCTCCACAAGTGATTTTTTTAGGCTTATCTTAGTTGGTTTTACATTACCCTTGTTTGTACTATCACTTGTGTCTGTTTTGAATTTTGATCATTTCTGGCAACATGCAGTCCCAAGGGGCTCACACAGCCTGATTACATACATTGGATGTTTTGTATTCTGCCTTGCCTTATCATCTAATCAGGTTAAAGTGGTAAAGATTTACTAATGAGAACATTCAGTTGCCCTAGATTTTCTCTTATACTTGTAAAGTTATTTTGCTTTAAAAGTTGATCCACTTTAATATCATTCAATCTGGGATGTTAAAGGACAAAAATATTACTTTCAATTAATATTCTAAATTATTCTAAATTAGAAGGAATTTTGCAGAAACACACTCCATAAAATCATTATTCAAATACTTCATTTCTGTTCATATTTATCCATTTCCCCACAATGAACATAACGACAGAAAAGAAAATGTATTCCATGAATTCTGAGATAGTGTAGTATAAGCGAAACATAAAAAACTCATAACTAAACTGAAAACTAAATCTCAGTCAGTGTTAACCTGTACTTCCCACAGCTTCCAAAAGTCAGTGTGAAAGGACTCACTGTAGTGGAAAATCATCTTAGTGATAAAATGCAAAAGTACAAGCCATTTGATTAGAATTCAGTTGGCCAGAGCAATCTCCGACATGTCACAGGGTTGGGGAATTTTTGCAATATGAAGATAATTTGCTATCAGCCTCATGGCAGCTTTTCCCAGCTGGGTTTCCTGACTGAATGACAGGCCACCAGTGGTCTTGACCCTTTCAGTATCTTGACCCACCTATTTACACCTATTAAGGTGGCTTACCTGATCTATGGTGTTGTGCATTACTGTATACAATTTTCCAGCTACCCCATCTGCCGCCTAGTTTTCACCTGATCTTCTGCAGTGCCTCACCTATGACAAACAACACTCCTTTCCCTGCCCAGGGCAAATCATGCCTTGATACTTGGCCAAATCCCTCTTACAAGAAGTATACTAAATAGTTCCTTGAAATGATCCCCATTACTGGAAGCCAGCTCGCTTTTATAGCATAGTAGCAAGCCTGACCCTCAGGCGGCTGCTGCAAATCACCTGATTACAGAGAAGCCGGTAGGAACTGGCAGAAGGGAGTTTGGCTCTCCACGTCGCTTCCGCGGAGCTCTGTCTCCTGGGACTCGGCATTCACTGTGCACCCTCCTGCGGCACTGGAAGCAAACGGTGCATCCCTGCAATCCTGGACTTTGGATGCTGCCGAAACTCCGTTTAGGTCTGCTCATATAAGACCGAGGGGCTTCAGCGCCTGGGCTGCCGTAAGCACAAGCGTGCTGGAAATGCAGCCGTTCCTGTGCATCAGCAAGAGAGGCTGCAGGAAGGCCTCCAGGCTAATGAGCAGAAGGAATGTATAATTGGAGGCACGGAATAAGCAGCTAGAGCATTTGGGCTGTGACCTTATGGGCCTTGAAGCTAAGAACAGTCAAGCTCTGACCCTTGCTAAGTCCCAGAGAAGGCTAAGTAAGGATGATCAATATTATAGTGGTTATAAAAGACACTTCACTCACATAGCCCCCCCCCTCCTCCCCCAGTTGTTGGGAGTTATTAACAGTTACATTTTTCGCTTGCATACAACTATGTGCTTTATGGAGAAATAAAAGAAGTACCTTACATACTTTGACTTTAACAGAATATAACAATTTTTTTTCACATGATGTCCTAATTGGTTATAGACCCTTTCCAGAATACTATAGATGTTCTTCATTTTTTCCTATTTTTAAACTACTTAATATGTTTCTGTAATCATGGAAAACATATTTGCTAGAAACAAACAATCCAGTGGGATGAGTGGAACACATGTTGTGAACAGTGCCTGTGCAAAATGGGAGCAATTACAGACTTCTTATCAAAGTTCCTCAGTTCACTATAAACCTCTTTGTAATAGCAAAGTTGAGATTCTTACAAATATTTATGTCCTCAAGAGCTCTGTGTACACATTACCCACAGGTATCTCTATGCTGAATAGGAAAGTACTGTAATTTAGTTGGAAGTTGGCATTGCTCAGATGCGAGTTTGGTAGATTGTGCTGTTACTAAAAATTCCCTTTTGAGCTTCCTACTTTGTTCTCAAAATGAGGTAACACGAAATGTTGAGCTAGAGTGGGTTCTATTAGTTCATTTTGTTAATTCACCCATTAAGTAAGGTAGGACAACTTAAAAGCAGATAGTTTGGTAGATGTAATACACATGGATACCAATGTGTCGTCTATGTAATACACATAGACTGCTTCACCATGGCCTCTTCAGTTTGATTTCTCATAAAATATGAGTGGGGTCTTCTCACATAGCTTATCTTCCAGTATTGTAGCAGAGCTGTCTAGAAGGACAGACTTGTTTTCCCTAAAACTGACATCTCAATAGAGGGATAATGCATATGAAGCGACCACTCAACAGTGCTTTTGGTTTCTAAGTGTAGGAGGAAGTGTTACTAAAAATGAGAATAGGCTATGAAGGCCTCTTTTGAGAAAAGGAAATCCTACTGTGTAAAATTTATAGCTTACTTTCAAAGGTAAATCTGAGACTTGAGAGATCTTTTCCAAAAGCTTCAATAACAACTGCTACTATATTTTGTCCTTGTATATTCTAAGCTGCTACATAAATACTAACAAACCATTGCTATAGCACCCTCACAACACCATGTCTGGGCTCTTTTTAATTTTCATATTATAAAATAGAAATGAAGAAGGTGAAGAAGTCGAAAAACAAAATCCATCTCCATGGATCTGTGTGATCTAAAGATATTGAGGGTTTATGAGCAGCCAAAAGAAGGTGCAGGGCAGAAGCAGGATGTTCAGGGCTGGGATTAAAGGCAACACTTTCTCTTCTCTGGTAGAATCTAGAGCCACAAAGAACCTAATCTCTGACTAAGCATATCAGGGACCTTGGTAGCCTCACCTGGTACAACAAAGTCCCCTTTATATCCTACAGCATGCTGAGCACTTCCAGCTCCTGTCAGGAAGACACCTGACCATCATGCTTTATGAGATCCTACAGTTTTAATTTATACAAACTGACAGTAAAACAGTTCCTGCACTAAATAATTATGAAAGCAATCAGAGCTGGTATCAGACATCTCATCTTTCTGTTTTTCCACAGTTACCTCTTGCTCTTTCCACATTAAAATACAGTAAACAAGAATTCAGTTAGTTGTTTGGGTTTTTTTTATTCATTCCCTCCCACCCAACTCTCCCTTTTCAACTGCACCATGAAGTACTATAGAAAAAGAAAAGAAGATTGGGATAGAAGTAAATGAGGTCAGGAGAAAAAATTACTAATAAGAGATTCCTACTTACTATAGCAAATTATTTAGCTGTATATTATTGGCCCTTCTATGCATAGCAAACAGTGGATCATGTTGTTCCTCTGGATTATGCAGGTTATGAATTTTAAAATAGATAAAATACCCGCTATAATAACTGACAGTAAAACTTCAGACAGCAGCAATAAATTTTATCAGATATCAGTCACAGTACTGATTTTGTCTGTACCTTTAAAACCTCTCAGTTAAAAAAAAAAAGGCTACAAGACAAGCATAAAATACTAGTTGTTTTAATATAAAATATCTGGAATTTAGAATGGCTGAATGAGGCTGTTTCTGCATTACAAAATATGCTGGCTTTAAACTGAAAGAGGGTAGACTTAGATTAGACATGAGGAGGTAATTCTTCACCATGTATTTAGTGAGGCACTTGAACGGGTTGCTTAAAAAACTGTTGCACTGTGGAAGAGCTCAAGGCCTGGTTGGACTGGCTATGAGCAACCTGCTCTAGGTGAAAGGTGTTCCTGCCTATGGCAGGGAGGTTGGAATTAGACAGCTTTTAACGGTCCCTTCCAACTCAAACTGTTCCATGATTTGATGATTCTACTACACCTCTCCAAGTTGAGAGCAGCATACACTTACACATTAACATAAATGGACTGACATCTGGTTGCACTTTTGAAAGAACTCCCACATGAAGTCACAAATCAAACCCATCGTTTTCTTGTCAGGTGTCCTGTAGAAACCACGAGTCTCTCTAATCAAAATATGGAAAGGAAGAGATAACTTGTGTCTTAATAACATCTGCATAATAATGTACCCTACAATTCAATATGGTGTTGAAATGTTATATTTAAAAAATCTCCGTTTCCCACTTCACCTTAAACAGGGAAGCCAAAAATGGCAGCAGTTCTCTCCCTGCCCTTTATCAGTCCTTATTTACGTTTCTGGAGGAACTCTATTTTTCAGTAGCTGGGAGGCCTGAAGGTGGATACAGTCGCCGAGATCAGTCGTTTGTTTGCTGAAGCCGCCTTGGCAAAGTGTGACCAAAGGCCGCCCATCGTGCTCTGCTATCCAAAGGGGCTGCTCTGAGAAATCATATTCATTTCCTCCCTCCCTCCCTGCCTCCGTCCCCGCCAGCCAGCCGTGCCGGGCTGCCTCGGGGAACGCGGGGCCGGAGGGGGCCCGGAGGGGCCCGGGCCAGTAACAAAGACCCCGGCGTGGGCTGCCCCAGGGGCGGATTTACATGACCAATTTCACCAGCCGCTCGGTGATGGCAAATCTTCTCCTTGTCCTGGCGGGGGAGCCAAACGCCATCGATCTGTAGCCGGGAAGGTTGTGGGGGTTTTTTTGTTGGTTTTTTTTTCGGCTGTTGTTGCTTCTGGGTTTATTGTTGGGGAAGTGGGAGGCTCATTTGCGAGCTGGTTACCCAGCCGCAGGCCACGGCTCTACCAGACATCCCTCCAAAATGCACTCCCCCTAAAGACCGGCTATTGTTTGGAGGATCTCCCTCGGCACTCCGCACAAGCACCCCTCTTGCCCCCTAAATTCACGGCAATGGTGAGCGGCGTCCCTCTCCCCTGTGCTCCTTTTCCCGTGAGATTCTTTTCCACGCCACGCGGGGCGGGTATTCGACGGTGCCACCTGAGGCCCCGGTCCCGAGCCGCTCCCCACGCACCCTGTCTGTCTGTCTGTCTCCCCGTGCAGAGCTCCGGCAACGCGTCCTACCGATGCTCCATGTCGTCCTCCGCCGATTTCTCCGACGAGGAGGACTTCAGCCAGAGGTCGGGGACGGTGTCGCCGGCGCCGGGGGACACGCTGCCCTGGAATTTGCCCAAACACGAGCGGTCCAAGCGGAAGATCCAGGGCGGCTCGGTACTGGACCCCGCCGAGCGGGCCGTGCTGCGCATCGCCGGTAAGGCAAGGCCGGGGGCGGCCGGGTAGGGGGCGGCCGTGGGGTAGAGAGACCTTCGTCCCTTCCCGTTCAGAGCGCGGCCCCGCTGGGTGGTGACTAAGCTCTTTGGCCGCGTTTTCCGGCTGGGTAAACTGATGCGTATGGAAGGCGAGCCGAAACACGCGCAGGTGCGCCCATTAAACTTTCATGTGAAAACACATCAGCGGCCGGCGGCTGCAGCTGCGGCCGGTTCAGCTGGTGCCGGTGCTTCCTGCGGCCCGCAAGGCCGAGGGTGCACCGGGCCGCCGTGGGTGGAAGCGGTACTGGACCGTCCACAGCACAGGGAGAGGCCGAGGCGGCTGCTGATGCTCCGCGGGGGGCGGGAGACCAGGCACCGGTCTTTGTCATCTCGGGGCCGGGAGCTGCGCCCGGGGTACACGGGGAGCGGGACGGTGCTGCCGATGTGCCGGAGGCGCCGGCGGGCGCTGGCTCGGCGACAAATGATGTCGAAAATAGGGCGGAGGTCCGCTTTTCCCTGGCGAGAGCTAGAAAACGCCTATAAATGAATCCCAGAAAAATGCGGCGGGCTCCGGTGCTCCCCGGGAACGCAGCTGTCGTTCCCCCCAACCATCCCCCTTTTGTGTGCGCCCCGTGGGTCCCTTCGCGGGACACCATTTCCCAGGGTAACCCATTTTAACGGCGCTATTAGCGGGGGCAGCGGGCGCGCTGCGGATCCGGGCTCCCATCAGCCGCAGGATGCAGCCGCGATGTGGGGGTTGCGGAGCCGGTCCGGCACAGCATGGCACAGCAGGACAGGGCAGGGCCGCCCGCGGATCTCGGCGCCGCCGCGCCCCCGGGCAGAGTGCGCAGGGCGGGGGACCTGGCGGGCAGCAGCCACCGCTCCGGAGCGGACCCGGCAGCGGGGTCAGGGCTGGGGGCGGTGGAGGCGCGGCTGGGGGCGGGTGAGCACTGGTGACACCTGCGGTGGGGCTGTACCCGCCCCTCCAATCCCTCCCCTCCACCGGGATAGCGGGGGCTCCCGCGCCGGCTGGTTGCTCGGTTCCTGCCCGCGAGTCCCCGGCGGTGGTCGCCGCGCTGCGGCCCTGCAGCGCCAGCGCCGCAGGGTGACAGTGGCAGTGTCCCTGCCAGCTCCGTCAGGGCCGCGGGCGTCACCCTTCTCGTCCCGGGGTCAGGCCGGGGCAAAAGCAAGGGGGCCGGATGCGAGGTGGCGAGAACTCGCCGGCCCCGAAGGCGGTGCCTCGGCGATGGGGCTGGAGCCGGGGTCTGTGGGGGGGAGGCGGCAGCCGCCGCCTGGCTGGGGCCGCCCCGCTCTGCGCTCCGAGGGGCGGCCACCTAAACCCGAGCGGTCGGTGGGGGCGTTTCCTCGGCCGGGCTGGCAGCGCCTCCCCCTGCCCGTCTGCCTCCCTGTAGCTGCTGCCGGGGTTTTTCTTGTGCAGCCCCGGAGGCTGCTGGCCGACCGGAGCCGCACGGGAGGGCGGGCAGGGCAGGGCAGGGCTGGGCTGGGCCGAGCCGAGCCGAGCCAAGCCGTCCAAGGCCAGGGCAGCTGCCGGTCATGGCTGGCTACCTCTCTCCTGGCGCGTACTTCTACGCCGAGGAGCAGGAGTACCTGCAAGCCTACGAAGATGTCTTGGAGAGATACAAAGGTAGGGCAGTCCTCCTCGCACTGTGCCGCCGCACCCGCCCGGGTGGGCCGCTCGCCCCTCCGGGTGTGGCGGCTGCGGACCTGGGAGGCTCCAGCGCTGGTAGCCAGATGGGGACATTGGTGGCTCCGCGTCCCTTTGTGGGTCGGTCTTGGGGGGACGGACGTAGGCGGCTTCTACGATAAATAGAAATAGCATATCCCCTCACATCGGCGGGTGACAGGCACTCTCATGTGTTTAAAAGTCTGTTTTTCGGGTGCAGTGCAGACACATTTGTTTACGTCTCGATTTGCATTAATATTTAAAGCTTCGATTTATTTTTACCTTTCTATTTATATATTTACTTTTTTTCTTCTTTGATGGTCGGGCAAAGAATGAGCTTACTTCGTGTAGCACCTGAGTTTTTTCATCGAGTGCAGAAAAATAAGGAAAAAGGCATTTATTGTAACAAAGATTCATGCAGCTAAGTTCATCTTGATAGAAATGTAAATTACATTCATTTCTTAAATGCATCGGAATGGAAGGGATGGTTTGGATGATTCATTACTATTTTGCAGTACTGTGTTTGATAGGACATAGTGTGAAAAAGCTTCTCAAAAATGTTACAGGTCTGATTTTAATTCAAGTGCAAAAGGGATGGAGTTAACTGTTCAGATTGACACTTCATCCCTGAAATAGTTTCTGTAACATGTCACAGCATATGCTGACATTTGCAGCGCTGAGTCCTTTTGTAGCATTAGGCATCGAGATAGGTTAGATTTCATATCTGATTTTTTTAAGCTGTATGTTTCCAATCAATTCTGAAGAATTTTGTTAAATGGTTTCAAGTGATGTGAATGGGAGTGGCATAGTTTAAGACAGCTTGATTTGAAGATACCAATAATTGGTTTTATTTATTTCAGGTTGCTAGGTGTAATATTTTGAAAAATAATCCCTCTACAGATGGTTATTTTGACTCTGAGAACTTACCAAGTCTGAGTCTACTTTATATCGGTGTCACTTGCAATTTCATGTGTCATTAACAGTATTGACTAATGGCTCCTTTGTGTCTGTTACCCGTTGTGTCAATGCAGCTATGGAGCATGTGCACTGTTTCTGTACTGAAATGTATTTTAGTTTAGAGAAACAATTACCATTTGATGATTACCATCATCTTCAAAAGCACATCTTCATTCCATTCTCTGTTTTTTGAAGTCATCAATTTGTATGTAGCTGATCTGATTTTTTGCAGAATTTTGGAGCTAATAGATTGTTTACTTTGCAAATAAACCCTGAGAAAACTTGTTTTTCTGTTCTGGTTCTAACCCAAAGTACTACTCGTCTGCTTTGGATTACCTTTGGTTTCTTGCTAGAATCAGATTTAATAAGATTCCTTCTCATACTGGTTTGTCTACTTGCTTAAAACATGAGAAAGAGATTAGGCCTGATTTCCCCTGTTTCAAGGGGAACTTTATCAGGAAAAGGACTGAAAGATTTAGTTTTCATGTGTTTGGGAACAAAAGAATTTTAATTAAAATAAATTCCGAAAATTAATTTACATTTCTATAAGAAATAAAGCACATTCTGAAAGTATTTGAGTATATAATGTGGTGGAAACATTGAGTCCGTTCACACACTATTTCGAGTGACAGCCAAATCCCAAAATTGTTTGGAAGGATTCAGTTTCTGTTGTCTTAGTTTTTAGTGTCATATTCGGTATATTGCTATGCTGTGTTTTGCTGCTCGAGGTATACTTTATTCAGCCATTTGGAGCAGAGGTAAAGATTTGGACTTGTTTTAATTAATATATATTGGAAACCTGGAAAATGCATTATTTTTTAAAATGTGTTTTCAAGCCAGTCATGATTTCCCATTTGAGTCCCAGCAGTATGACTTCACTACAGCAATTGTTGTTCTGATGACTTGCTATGGGAGCTGATCTAATCAGAAAAGAATTGCTACAATATAGGCTTTGAAGAGGGAGTGCCATTTCTCTCAATTTCGGTTTTGTAAACACCTCCTTTAGTAACTTAATCAAATGCAAACCATGTTAACTTTATAAGATGAGCTCCACTCCATAATTTTAATGCTGATAGTTCTTTTATCTTCTTTTTCCTTTTTACAGTCTGCAGAACACTCTCATACTCATCTAGGGCATTATCAGGGTGCCAAATTATCTATGCCCCAGCTGTTGAGTACTGTAACTAGCAGAGTCAGCTGTACAGAATTCATTGCCTGTCTTGGAAGTCTTGGGATCGTATGATGCCTCATCATTAAGATGTTGATTTAGGAAGATGAAAGCTGCCCTTTTTAAATGTAGAAAAGTGAAATTTTACTTTTCATCTATTTCTGCAGCCAAAGCATGCTGCAAATCTTGAAGACTATTCAATACCAATTGAAGTACCTTGTTGCTTTAGCAGCTGAAAGGAGGATATTTGTGTGTCTCAAAATTCTGTCTGCTGATCATGTCTCTGGCTGTGACAGTAAATAATTAGGCAACTGTTTGCTAAATCTGAGGTAACAGTCTCTTCTCCCATAGCAAACACTCCTTCTGTGCTATTTTCTGATTCCTGTTCAGCTCAGTTGCTGGTAGTCAATTTTTTTTTTCTTGATTCATGTAGTAAGTATTTGACAGTATTTCTGAAGCATTTTGGAGGAAAGAAGTCACGTTATCTCAGATGATTTAAAAATCATATTGAATCAAGTTACTTATTCAGGGGGAAAAATGCTTCTTTGTTTGTAGCACCTCAAAGAATTCAAAGGCAAAGCCTTTATTGTGAGAGTGGCAATAAAATAAAAAAGTTTATCTGGAGTGTTTTATGTATTTCACGTCTTGTTTGTGACTGAATAGGAAGATGACAAACTTTGTCTCAAACTACATTTGAGTTTCTTAGGAGATTATAAAGAAGGCAAGAATAATTATCTCACCATTGCCTAGGAACAAAATTAATAGAATTGTTAGCTACAGCCTTCTTGATATATAAGAAAATGTCCAATAGTATTTAATATACATTTAATTTTTAAAACATTAAATGCCTTCTCTATCCTTATGGCATATTTCTGCAGTGTTCCATACCATCATTATTTGAGTGTTAAGTATTTGAAGACCATTTTAAGCTGTAAATGCAGTATGTTCATTAGATTTCCTCTGCTATGAATCTGAAGTAATACACTGGGGGTCAAGACTTTTATATGTCATCCCTCTGAAATGGTTAGTTCATTTCAGTAAAACTTTTTAATGTGTTTTTCAGTTCAACTAGTAAACATTTATTTGACTAACAATTGCAACAACCTTCTTCTTTTGCAAGATTTCAAACCATGATGTAACTAAGTTGTGCCCATATCATTAATGATATCAAAGGGAGACATCTGTCAATGACTATGTGATTATGATATCTGAAAAAGAGCTAGTTCATGGAGTCAAACATTGTTGAATAACTGTGATTTTTTCAATGTTCTTACAATCATGTAAGCTCTAAAAGTTTAAAATATATATGGTTATCCGGGCCATGCATTTTATGCATTTATGCATTTATTACTTTTAATGCTGTAGATTTATATATCTGCATCTAGAGGAAACAGATCTGTTAGGAATTTTAGCCTGTTGTAACTGCCAATGGAAAACACAGCCTTGTGATTTAGGGACTTCACTGAATTGTTGTTAATTCTAGGAAAGGTATCACATGAATGTTTTGTTTGGATTAGGTCCTGCTTAGTGCTTCCTTTGGATGACTTGGGCTCACTGTGTGGCCCCTGTCTCTGTAGGAAGGAGGGGCAAGTGTGGGACTGGGGATAGCAAGACTCAAGTTGAGTTGTTTAAACTTTGGTACATTTTGTTTCACTGTTGGCATTGCTGTGTTGCTTTCAAAAGATCTGTATTACTACACATTCAGCTGAAGCACAGCAAACAGCTCTGGTTCTGTATTCTGAGAACAAAGACGCTGGAGATGGTCGGCAGCTAGCAGGTCATCTGATGCATTTTATTGCCTGTGTAGGGTTCAGAAGCAATGTAATTTATTCTAATGATTGATTGATGGTAGTGTCAAATAAAGCTGTTCTGACATTATTTGGGTACAGTTTTTGAGTTAAAAAACAATAGATGCCTGTCACGCAGCTCATTTTGAGCTGACTTCAGGAAGGGAGCATTTGCATGGAATAATTTTTATACATCTGAAAATGAACTGTTGCTGCATTTTAGGAATTTGGAGGCTCTTATATGTGTTTGGTATCAGACTTAGTCAAGAGATACTCTTCTTCTGAGGTGGCTTCATAGATCAAAGACAGAGGGGGATCTGACAGGTGCTCCTGGCTTTGGAATCTGTGAATTTCTGAATTTCCTCGTTTATGCTTTGAAGTTAGGGACCTGAATTTTCAGTCAGCAGAAATCTTTCTCTTTGGCTGTGAACTAATTGGATGTCCTGCTTCAGGGTTTCTGATTTTGAGCACAGAAGAAAATCCTGAAGTGATTATTTGATTAGATGCTTTTAATTTTTTTTTGTTCTTTGGCTTAACAAAAACTGGTGGCAGATAGGTGTTAGTTTTGCAGGATGTATAAGGAATTTCCACCATGGATGATTTCTTTGACCTCTTTTTCAGGTGCTGGTAGTATCCAGCCTTGGACTGAATAACTTTTTTTTTTTTTTTTCCAAGTGAGAAAGATTTTTTTTGCGGACTAGTGGAGGACACTTGTGGATTATGCAGTTCAGTATTACCTAATCCTTTCTTTGCTACTATGTAAATCTTCAGCAAGAAGACACTGTTTCCCATGTTCCTGACACATTTCCTACAACAGGTTAGCCTCCTGGGAAGAAATAATTTTAAGCAACAGAGAACTTATGGATTGAAACATAATAGCTTCTGTGCTACCTGAAGTCAGCCAAAGTTAATGGCGAACTTGGGCAACATAAAAATGTAAACCCTGCAGTTTTACTCTGTTTCAACATCCTCTTCTATTTAGAGGGAAGTACTGACTTCTAGGGTGGTTGGAGATGGGGTGTTTTCTTGAGCGCATTTCATCCTAAATAAGAATCAGATCCTGCTTGTTTGACTTGTATGAGCTCTTCACTTGAGCTAAATTGAAGAGGTCTTGAAGTAAAATTACAAGAACCTGAATGTTGGGCAATTCAGTGAGATTTGTCTGTATAGAGGCCTCAAGATTTGGACTGAAGCTGAGTTTGATGATATACATAACCTGTGGTTGCTTCTCCATGATTTTAATAGGTACTTACTGGGTTGACTAAAGCAGGTAGAATTTGGCCATCAGTTCAAATGTCCTTGGTATATCAATTGGGGCAACAATTGAAGGTCTGCTTTGTTGCTTTTCTGATACTTCTCAATTCCCACTGAGTCAGCAACATCTTTTAAATAGAGTTCACAATAATAGTCCATAATTCTTTTTTTAGGGTGAAAACCAAGATGCAATGAAATATGAGGAGGGAAAAAAAGGAAAATAAACATCAGTCATTATTGTGTTAAAAGGCTTGTTTTGGTTCAGTTTATATTTTTGGTTAAGGTGTTTGCAATTGTTAGCTGTTGGGTAATTTCTAGTCATATTTTACTTGAAAAACAGATTATGCATTTTTTCCCCTTGACACTGTTTAAAACATGCCTGATTTGAGGTATTTATTCTACCATTTCAACATGTACTTGGAATTAAGTGCTTTGTAAAATAAAAATGGGCTTATTCACATGCTTGATTTTAAGTTCAAGTATTTTATAAGTTCAGAGTTAAAAGAATAAAGTTTTGTAAATGTCAAATATGAATGCAGCTTATTGCTGCATGCCTGAAATGTTTCCAGTAAAACATCATTAAAGCTGTTTAATTTAACAAAGACTTGATTTTCTGTAGTGGGTGAAAATATTCATGTACTGAATGCTTTCAGTCAACCCAGCTTTCAAACAGGTGAAACAATGCTTACAAAGACACTTCAGTCTGCTGGTCAAATCCTGAAGGGCATGTTAATAGCCAGATCTTACAAGTTGATCTCTATAGGCAGACTCTGATGCTTTTGAGGGGAAAGACTGACTTTGGAAACCCACCCACACAAGCCCCTTCTCAAGACTTAGGCCCAAGTAATAGCTCAGCCTTTAGTAAGGCATACTCCTGGCTGAAATCGGTCCTCCTTTAGGGCTTTAGAATGTGGCTGTATCTGCATTAACAGAAGTCAGTATGATTTTTGATTTAATTTTACTGCTGGGGAGTGTTAATCTATCAATTCTTTGTGTTTTGTACAAGATGACAATGAATCTCTGAAAGGATGAAGGTTCCAGGCAAGTATGTTGAGGGTCAAATTCTACACCTTGCAGTCACACAATTAGTGTAACTATTTCTGTAAGACAAGTAGGATTAGGCCTCTGATAGGCTTTCCTGTGGCAAAGGCCAAAATCTGTGCTTGATTATAGCCATGTGTCCCTTTTTAACTTATTGTTTGCTTTTAAACATATTTTCATTCTTCAGTTTCATAGTTAATGTGAAAGTACAGTATTTAATGATGTGTTCTGCAATGCAGATAAATACAGATCAGCACTTAAGTGGGGTTCACAGCCTAAACGTGTTGGAAAACTAAATTAGTTTGGCCTGAGATTCAGGTATCCAGCTATCTCACAGCTATGACACTTTGCACCACGTGGATCTAAAATTAGTAGAGCTCTTCTGTACTGGGATTAGAGAGATGTGTGTACGTTTTAGTTCACAAAACACATAAAAGTGTGACTCCTTATACAGCTTTGAGGCGCATGTTTTGGGCAATTTGCAGATGAGACTGTAGATGAACGGAGTAGTGCTGGAAAGTTTCTTGCTGGTTGCTGAAATGGAGATCCTGTCAAAGTCTGCTTGCAGACTTTGCTTCTGCCCGATCAGATTACCCTCTGTGTGTTCCTCATGTGACAAGGTCTCTTAGGCACTGTAGAAGCAGCATTAGAAAATGAGTGTGATTGTTTGGACAGATATTTTGCAGTAATAATAATAAAGCATTTTGAGTGGTTCTAGCGAAAGAGCTTTTTTGAAAGAAAAATGGCACTTCCAGTGCTGTGCTTTTAATTCAAACAAATCTTCTGTTCAGTTTGGTGGGAGTCAGGAACTTAGCTATTCATGTTTATAAATATTTAATGCTTTAAATTACTTTGCCTTTAGATAAATTTTTAATCTAGAGATAAAGGGTTTACATTACATTCTAGAAATTAGGAAATGACTAGAACATTTTTCTGGAGAAGCCGCTGCTGTGTAGTCGTGTATAACTTCGGGGAATCAGGTATTGTTGATAAGGTAATTCTGGTTTCAGAGTATGTAGGATATTTTCAAAAGCATACATAGCAATGCAATTGCTAGTCCCAATGACTTCTAATAGTCATTATTTGCTCCACTGCTGTTTGTACCTTGGAAATTCTCCCAGTGACTATACATTGTTTGGATCATAACATGATGCTGGAAGCCGTTTCATAATACCGTGTATGACAGATTAGTTCTGCATTTATAATGCAGTTTTTGAAAGGTTTTAAATATGAAATCTCTGGAGAAAAATTAATCACAATTTTTAGAAAGAAATTTGATTTCTGAATTGAAAAAGAACAGACAGAATACTGAATTTTTCTTTGTCTTGTAGAGCGGAGTTGTTTCTCAAGCTTTATGCCATCTAACCTATTCATTCAGTTTTTAACAAAACAATTGCTGAGAAACATTTGTTTAAGTTTTGGGTAGGTTTTTGTTTTTCTTCTTTGAAGGAAATTTTTTTGAATTCTTTTGAAGGAAATTTTGTCTACCTCCAGTTTACACTAGAATCAAAGCAATGTTTGGCTCAGTATCTCTTTAAAGGAGAGAAGAACAGACACAGATGAGCTACAGGAAGAAAGCCAAAGTTGATTAGGTCCCTTGATAAAATTACCTTGTAATTCTCCCATGTTCAACAGGATACTTTTGCGTTGTCCTGTTTCTGTATTTTAAAATAGAGCCTTTGGTAATGAAGTCCATATACTTCTTGTGATGCCAGATCTAGTCTACCTCTGAGAATATCAACCTAAATGCTCATTTTTAGCTGTAGCAAATTGTATTAAATGAAATCACATTGATTCTTGTAAGCATTATATGTTTCTACTTATACTGTACATTTATTTTTGCTTTCTCACAGATATATGTTTCCTTCAGATCTTGAATTACACTGAGTCCAGCCATCTAACATGCTGTTTAAAGTGGGTGTGCAGTAGGATTGAGCAGCATCAAACAGCTATAATCTAATTTATAATCTAATTCATAAAGATTACGTTAGTGTCCTATAAATAATACATGTTTATGCCTTGATATTTTGACTATCATACTGAAGCATTTCTTTGCTTTGGGAACCACGTAATACTCAAGAGAATTTGAAAAATTAAGTTTATGCTTTGAGATCATGCACATCTCTGCAATAATTTGCAATTTAATACCAAATGTAAGGATTTGATTAAATAACATTAGGAAGTTGATAATAATTTTATTCTAAACTTGAAATGTATTTTGAATTTACTGCCTAGATTTTTGTAGCCACATCAGTGGCCTACATTGTGAATGATCTGTTGGAGATATGGAAGTGTCATTCAAGTGTTGATGGATCTTTGTATAGTTTGTACTAGATGGTGGATTTTTTTCTTTGCATTTCCTCAACCAATACATTTTTAGTCTACTCACTTCTGATCTTTGGCCAATTGTCTTTTTCAAGGCATATTTCTTCATTGGAGGTTGGGGGATGCTTTTCCTTTTTAAAAAGACTGTTCCTGCCATTTGGAAGACCCAGTGTGGTTCTGTTACTTTACCCTTGATTCCCCTTCCTTCCTTTGCCCCTTTTAAGTTAAATTTTAGCTGTAGGTTGGATTCCTTATGGGCCTGTACCTACCAAGTGTGAGCAGAAGATTGTCTTGCTTTGAGGAACTTCGTTTAGAACACACTTGCACTCTCTGGTACCAATTTTGCAGAGGAGTGAATTGTACTTACTTATCAGACTGGTGCTTCTCCCTCTCATGATGGAAAAAATCGAAAAAAGATGTTCTCTTCCTGCCTGCCACTGGCATGGAGACCACCCTGGAGCACTAGCTCTAGTCCTAGAAAGCAATGTGGGCTTCACTGAGCTGTAGTTGAAGCTGTAGAGAAACTATCATAACCAAGTGTAAAAACTGTATGTGTGTGGAATGAGCTTTCTCAGGCTAAGTGCCTGTTTTCTGGTTCCTGCTGTGAACTTAAGTTCCTAGAGTCAGGATCAAGCCTGACTGGGGCTTGAATATCAGGTTGTGTGCTGATGTACTGGTGTCCTATATGAGAGAATTTAAAATGTAGAATTTAATCGCTCTCAGGGAAGGTACAGAGAGAGGGAACACCACTAAAGGGACAGACACTAGCAGGGTCACTTCGTGAAATGACTGTGTTTCTTTTGCTGTTGATTTCAGTACTCTGACTTGTACCTGGGTATGGGAGAACTGCTTTGCCGTTCAGTGGGAGAGTCAGTCTGGCTTTGTGTGTCAGTGAAAGCAAATGTTTCCTCTCTCCTGTGTGCAGCAAAGTTAATTAGTTATGAAACCCACCAAGATGTTTTCTTTATCTTAACTGCATTTGAAATTTTCAAGATTGGTTTTCCAGGTATTGACTTAATGATTTCACTGATAAATAATTTTAAGTTTATTTATTTGTTTTTTTTCTCCCAAGTAGATGAACAGGTTATCACACTATTTATTTTCATTACTGGGAGTTAGTTTTGACAAATGTCTTAATGAAACAATGGAGTCTGTTTGCAATTTGATTTTGTCAGCCCAGCAAATAAGAAAAAGGAAGTCTAAAAATGTTTCTGGTATTTTCATAAATTTCTTTGTATTTCAACTAAAATGCTTTAAGTTCAGTATTTCATGATTAAAAATCTCAACTTCTAAAATCTCTTTATATTTGAAAGTTCTTTCTGTGCCATACTACTAAAGCATTTAGTGGCTGTACATGCACTTCAGTGCTCTTACTATTGATGTACTTCGATGTGAGTGTGATTGTATGTAGTAGTTTTGTTGCATTACTGTTTTAAGTGGTATGTCTTTGATATGTATTTAAGAATTCCCTTTGATTTTTTTTTCTTTTAGATAGTTCTCCAATACCAAGTATAATGTCTATTGATCTTTGGGGAGTTAGCAGAGAGTTTTCTATTGATGATCTTGGTAGTTCTTGGTAGTTCTTCTGCTTTTCATTACCAGTATTTTTTTTCACTTTTTATTTGAATTATATTTCATATCTTACCCTTGTCTAATAATCATTTTTGTTTCAATAAGTTAGTTCATGACTCTTAAAATTTTGGAGTTCTCCCAATCTGAACACATTTGTAACATCATTTTTGTTTATTGCCTTCTCCAAATATGTAATAAATACAGAATGCTTTGTTGGCTTATGAAAAACCACACCATTCTTCATACATTGTAAGGCAGCCAAAATTGAAGACTTTATTATTCTGTAAGTAATTTTTCGGGCTACAAAAGGATTGTGCACTTATCCTAGCTGGTTTTAGTAAGCTTTGGGAAAAATGTGTTAAATTTCCCTGTATTTAGACACACACACATATATATATATATATAACATGTATATGTAAATATAAAAATAAATATAAAAAAATTATATGTAATTATATATGT
>VYZS01059871.1:0-23177 GCA_013400695.1 Neodrepanis coruscans
AACCAAGAAACCAATGAATAATTTGAATAATGAATTCACCTGAAAATTAAGCAATCTTTTAATGAACGCTTATTAAACAGGTGTAATGTCTTGATTTATTTTTTTTAATAATACAATTTATTTAGGCAATTCTGTTATGCTTGACCTGAGCAACAGTTACAGATCATTTAAAAATATATAAATGAAACAGTGATTAACCCTTCTGCAATTACGGATGTCTTAAAGTTATAAATGTTTATTCATGTACCTATACACATATAAAATAAGAAATTTAAGCATAATCACCTGATTGTCTAAACAAAACTTAGTTCAACACCACCCAGCTAAATTCTCCGCCTTAAGTGTTCCCGCTGTAACAAGCAGAGCTACAGTAGGACAGTGGCAGCCTTTTACACATTTAGATATCTGGCATCCAGGCCATATTAAAACCAAGTATTTCCAGAATGTAACTGGAAATTATCAGATATCTTGCTCAGAGAAATGACTGAAATGTGCCATCTTTTTTAAATGTACTTATTAAAGACTATATCGTTCAGATTACTCATTATTCCTTATCATGCTGGTATTACTGACAAAACTAGGATGCCAGATACTCACTGATGTAAGGGACTGAAGAAGTCCACACCAGCTCCTGCTACCATGTAGAAGTTTAATGTTATAATACTACGTCCTGTAGTAACCCCGCTTTTTTGCATGGTGGGGTGAAGTAACCATAACAAGATACATACTTAAACACTGAGTTTGCATGCAGCAATACCTGTCTAGTTTTCTTACTATCTAGGGATTAGAAAAAAACATTTATTGAATCTTTTTCTTCTATTAGAATTGATTAATATGTGGGTTTATCCAATTGTTCAAAGGAAAGACACATTGAAGATTTTATGAAAAAATAAAGGGATAAAACTCACTAATTGGTTAGAAACATAAATAAAGTTTGTGAACAGATGTACATTTAGAAAGAGTAGAGTGATATGCCAAAATCTTCCTCACACTAAATTTATTCTCATAAGCACTTGAAACATGCTTAAAATTGCAGGAGTAAAATAATTCCATATACTGTTTTACATGGTCAAGCCAACATAAAACTAAGTAAGTGTACATTGATTAAACTACTGACATTTCATTAGACTAAATAAAAATACCAAGAAGTGCATCAAAGTAATAACTGAGAAGGCCTCCATTCTTCAAAGTGTCTAATTTACCAAATCAATGAATTAATATGTAACATAATCAGATTAATTTCAAAATAGATGCAACAATATTTATTCTTTGTTAGTTCTGTACTGAAGATTGAGAAGGCATCTGTTTTCTTTCTAAATCCCAAGTTGTACCTGAATTGGAATACTTATTCTAGGCAATATGTATGGGTATCTTTTCTGATATCAGGTGTTTTCTGGTGGAAGCTTGTTTTAATGATCATCTTTCCCAAGAAAGGATAGAGGCTTTGTTCCTGATGTTGAAGCTTTATGTATGCAGTCATGGAATAATTTAGGTTGGAAGAGATCCCTGGAGACCTTATAGCTCAGCAAGATATATGGTCCATGCAATCTCCCTTGAAGTAATTTGGCTCATTCCTGTCATTTTCTTTGGGTCATTACAGAAAGTTCGAGTCATGTAGGTAGGGAGACAACAAATCTGCTGCTATAAATTAAGGCTTACACTTCTATTTAGGAAGGCAAAACTTCGTTTATATTTCATTAATCTATTGACCTCAAAATAATCAAAGTATTCCTCAGATCAACTTCTATTAATCAGTGATAATGTTACAACTTACTAATGAAAAAATGAAGCAAACTTTTTAATAATAGAACCTGATTTTGTCTGGATTTTGCACAAAACACAAATGTGAAAGAGTGTGTATGTCGCCTTTCCTCCTACATGACACAGTGACATAGAACTATATTTAATTTTCCTTTCATGAATCCAGAGAGAGAAGAAGAATGTGTATAGGCCAACAGAAAATAGATACTTGTCAATTGCTTCTTGCAGTATTGGATATGCAAAGAAAACCTGAAAGGCAGTGTGCAGGAACTTCCCTTGAGTAAAAATGCAGCATTTATGGGCAAAGAAAGGTGGAAGAATAAAAGCCAAATAGTATCAACTAAAGGCCATTATCAGGGGGCAGCCACTCCTTGAGGACAGGGGAGCCAAGAGCTGAGGGGGAACCCAGAGCAGGGCAGGACAGGGCCTTACCAGCCAGGTCTTGGTCCAGCTGTGCACAGACCGGGAGAGCCAGGGAGATCCAGATGTTTTGGCCAGGTTCAGCCAATGGTTGAGGTAACTGGGCTGAGTGTCAAGCAACAACCTGACCGATGCCACAGCAGAAGTGTCCCTTCTGTTTTCAGCTTTTTGAATGATTTTTAAAGTCTCTTAAATAGAGACAGGAAACATCACCTTCTTAATGTTTCTGTCCCCCAAATACAATTGCTACAGTCATCACAAACATGCAATATATGTGCAGGCGGATGAGGGAACGAAGAGCAATCTGAAACTTGAAAATGACTTTTGCTCACAAAAGGGGTATAAGAGGAAGAAAAATTATTGGAAAGGACAGAGCCAGATTAAAAACTCTGTAGATTTTCTGTATTATGTCCTATGAGCTCTAAGTAAAAAAAGATTGCACAGTTGGTACTGCCTCAGGAGAAACCTGGGATGTGATTAAAAGCCAAACAGGCAAAGTGCTTTCAGCTGTTTCCTGTCTGTCTTAGAAAGGACAAACCTTTAAGTTTTCCAAGGTGCCTTTTACCTTCTAATGATGACCTGTGCTAAATCCTCTACCTTGCTCTCTGCTTCATTTCTGGTGCCTTAACTATTAACTGTGTAGCAAAAAATTCCCAAAAGGGAATTTACATGAATGGGAATCAGTTCTATTTGCCAATCAGTTTTTACCTTGTGACACCTGCCCTCTAAGTCTTCTATGTTGTGATATAGCGACACACACCATGTCCTGGACAGTGACCTCCACAATAGCCTAGCAATCCCTTGTCACCTCACCCTTTTTTCTTTTCCATCTTCTTGTCTGCTATCTCCCCGGTTATTCTTCCTTTCTACACTGCATGACCTTCACCCTTTCACATACTGCCTAGCTAATGGGACTTTATTTCATGAAAGCCTCTAGACATTATCATGATTTAAGTGATAGAGAAATATAAAACCTCTCAGCCACGATTTTTTGCATGAAAAAAAGTATATGTCTTCATGTACATCAAGTGACTGAAAACTATATTTTAATAACTACTGAAATACAGTAGAAGTATGCTGCACCAGTTAAAAAGAATTAGCTGTGAAAGACTGGCATTACTGGAGTTACATAGTTTTGGCAGGAGAAGAACAAGACTATCCCTGGAAAACAGACTCAAAGAATGAAATCAATACAAAAATGTAAATAATTTCTTTCCTTACATTAGCATAATGTGTTACAGGGCACATGAATACAAGTAAAATATAAGCACATGTTTGTGCTATAAATAATAATTTCTAAAAATCTGTTGAATAAAATTAGAACTTAATCCAGTATTTGTCAAAGAGAATCTTGAACTGCCTAAAATCATAGCACTTTTACTATGAACTCAGTTATGACTTTGAAACTATATTTTTGCACAGGGAAACAAAAACTGTCTTGATGATAGGAGTAAAATATCACTCCCAGAAAAAGACAGCCTTCTGTCATATTCTAATCCTATATATATATATATTTTATATAAGTGTGCAATATAAATTTACCAGCCAAGAAAACAGGAAGCTAAGAAACGGGTTTTTTTGGGGAAAAAAAGTAATGTAATTAGCAGACAAGGAAAGTAATAGTTACTAGCTCAGATTTTACTGCCTTGATGGGGAACTCTCTAACTTAGGACTCAAAATCCATGGACATCAATGAATTCCATCTTAGGAATTTGCTGCCTAGTATCCAAAGACAGCAGAGGAGTACATTTGTTATGTGTCTCTCTAACCAAGGTCTGGAAATATCAAGGATTATTTTTAAGGGCAGGTTTGACATAGAAGTGTGTGATGGGAATTGGTTTAATAAGACAACCTTTTGAAATGGAGCATTCAGGAAATCCTTATAGAAGTGCATACCAGTATTCATTTGACATCCTTCTCTGTAAAAATCTTTTTTCTCTTAAAAGAAAATAAAAATAAAAGCCATGAAGCTCAAAAGGGACAGATTTGATTTCTTCTTTTCCTATTTTTCATCTAATTCTAAGGTTTAATTAACCAAGCCTGGAGTTTTTTGTTGTATTGAAACAGAAGCTCATTTAAAGCCAATGAGCCCATTCAACAATAACGGAAATAAATACTGGTGCTGCTCTCTGGCACCACCTTTACTACATACCATCTTATCACCATACACTGACTAACATTAGCCCACATTGGTCATTAACTTTGCAAAGAACTATCTATTTTTTCATTTTTAAAAAGTAATAACCAAATCAGGAAAAATTACTTCTTTACACTGCCTCAGAAACTGAGGTGAGGAAAAATGTCTATCGTAGAAGAGTAATTTCTTATGTGTCCCAGCTGATGCATAGTACCCAAAACCATGATGTTTCTTCCTCAGAAGTGTTGAAACATTTATTGTTGGCTGTTGGCTGTTCACACATTATTCAAGTAGATTATCCCTAGGATTTTTACATTATCAATAAACCAAATATGTGATATAAAAGTGCAGGATGTGTACAAGTTAAGATATATTACAAGACACATTATTCTCAGAGACATTTTAGAGTCTTCATGGTTTACATATTTTATTCTTTGAAGTTTCTTTGAAATCACAAGAGTTAAACAAGTGTTTCATATTGAATGAAAATGAATATACTTGTGTTGATGCATGCCTTCAGGAACTAGAATTGAACAGAAATACAAAATAATTCATAAATCACAAAAAAATGGACTTCTCTTCTCCACACACACACCCCCACCCCCCCACCAGGACAGAAAAGCATACTTAAGCTATTTGCAGACACAACACTAGGACTAAGAGAAACCAGTGTTTTATTCCACAACTTGCTGAAGTTAATTTTCCTTAACATCTATTCACAAATAGAAGAAAATATTAATGCAAAATATACCTGCTGCACTGCATTACTGCGTTGACAATATAAAGCCATTCAGAATCTTAACTTTGCATCTTTATAGAACAAAGACTCTTGAGCCCCTTAACTGGCCCTCCTACAGACTCCTGGAAGTTTTGTATCCCAGAAAGACAGGACACCAGCTACTAAAGCCATAATTTTTCAAATTTTTAATGGTAACCTCTTTGGTGCATGCATCTGAAATAGCCACTGCTGTCCTGGTATAACAGAAAGAAAACAGCTTCCAACATCCCTAGAATGTCTGGGATAAACGGTAAAAAAAGAGAAAACAGTAAAATTATTTATTTTCCCACGTTGAAAAGGAAAAAAAGTTTTATTTTTCTTGATTCAAAAAGAAATCTTTAGAACAAAGAGTGCAACTGAGATCTGATATCTAAAATAAGATAGAGGCAAGTAAAAGGACATGGAAATACTATTAGTGATTGGTTTTACACTTCAGAACACTGGGAGTTGCTCACTGCTGCATGATGGGAAGTTGATGCTGAAAAACTGTTTCAAATTTCAAACTTCATATTTACATAGAAATACACTCAGATTCTTATTCCCCTGCTTTACATGGACCTGTCAGAATCTTACACTCCCCTTAACAATCTCCCTCTGAATATTTTTAGAGTGTTATTTCTTTACATGCAAAACATAAATTTCAATCTTTCTTTTTGCTTCCTGTTTACATCTTTGACATTGTCTCTATTAATTTTTTCTCTTTTATCATCAGCTATATTTGCAATGTCCTTCAATACTTTTTAGATGTCTGTGTGTCTCATCCTCATTTGTCTTAAGACAGACTTTACCAGCATCTAGTTTAACCATTTTAAACCCATTATGTTCTATCTTTATTCTTGCGTTTACTTCCTTCTTGTTATTTATTTTTTCTCATATTAATTGTATGAGCCTTTCCAAGTTCTCTTAACAAATCAGCTATCTCCTTCTATATATGTCACAATTTCTTTTCTTTGTACATTGTTCTGGTTTGGCTTACTGTCATATCTTCCACTTGGCAAAGTAGCTAGGCTGAACTAATCATATTATTCATTATGCATAGCACCTTTTGGTATGCATTTCTTAAATACATTCTGAAATAAATATTCTTGTAATTTATCCTGCAAGTTCCTAGCAGAAAAAAAGACCTCTCTGGGATTTCAGTACTTCAGTACTTCATTTGAAATAATGCAAATTAGAAGTTAACATTCTAATACATATTTGATTTAATCTTCAGTCATATGTATATTACTTAGTATTTGAGGTGTATGCACACATACTTAATAAAAACATTGAAAACTAGTTACCAACTTACTGTAGTAATTTCTTTCCTTACAGACCCTATGTTCCTCAGCTACACAGAGATCTCACTGCTCAGCTCGGCTCTCTTCCTCTTAGCTTGCCCAATATCTCTCTTGGGTTTGGCAAGAAAACTCACCAAACCTCAGTAAGTGCCAGCACACACACTGTCTGCCTACCGTATATTCAAATGGATTTGCTCTCACGTGGGAGATGGAAAAAGGAACTAAAGGACATTACTTCTGGCAGTGCATCTGCAACACACAACATGCCACAGCCAAAGCTGCTGACTTTAACCCTGTTCAATTCTCACCTCCATTAATTCAAAATGTACAGTAAACTCTCATCATGCATGCAGAAACGTCTGGATTCTTGGGGAAAGAGCTAGGAGAAGATGAAAAAGATTTGAACTTTTCTCACAGATTTCCTTTGACTTAAAATGCACCCGTGAGAGTTTTCACTAAGTGCTACATATTTCTTGAGGGAACCGAATCTGTTGAAATGTATAGGCATGATGTTCTGACTTTTGAGAAAACAGTAGTAGAACATCACAAAAGAATAAAAAATGCATTTATCAGGACTATGGAAAAGGACCCAAATTATAGAACAAATGTAATGCTTCAGGCTCCAGAAAATGTTTGAATGAAGGGCTAAAGAAGGCAGTGCATCCAAGCTATTCTAGACTTCAAAGAGACAAATGAGTGTGCAAAGTAGAAGGGATGATAAAATCTGTGGGAAAATTCATGCCAAGCTTGACAATCATTATTGGTAGCTGTCAAGAACTTAGAAAGAAGAGCACACAATGGTATTCAAGCTTGGACAGAGACTTTCAAAGCTTACAGGGTTAATAAAATTCTTATTCTCAAGAATTCTGATAACAGTACAAAGACCTAGGCATTTTCAGATGCTTTGGAAAATTGCTGAAGGATGGGGTGCTTACCAAATAGGCTGAATACAGGGCACTTTTGAAATCAGAATGTCCCTATGCATTATCATAGAGGAAGAGAATAGGTGAAGGAAGTTTTACACATTCACTCATTTACGGAAAACTGGCTATAGTAGGAATTAGTCACATTTGTGCTCACAACAAAGGTGGCACTGGTTAAATATAACTGTAAAATAAGGTGGTGGTTTATCAATTGTAATTACAATATTTGAAAATATAGAATAAACCAGGAAACATATTGATAGAGACACTTCCAAGATGAATTCCCAAAAGTAAAGGTGTATTATTCCACATGGGAAAAACAACAATGTATCTGTCTCAGAAACTATATTGTTGGAGTATTATTTGTGTTACTATAAGGCTACATGGAGAAATTTTTTTCAACTTTTTGGTGGGAAGACCTAAATCTGCATTTGCCAGATATGTCATAGAAATTGTTAGATCTTATCATGGTCTACCACCTGGTAGGCCGAACTGGATTATGGACTTCAACATATAACCTGTCAAATTCCAGACAACGTAAGCAGAACAGTCTGGTGGAAAAATGCTATTCACAAGGAAGTCTAGAAGAGATGTATGCTTACTGCTGACAAATTTTTGAGTACCATCTCTAGGATGGTCTATCACCAGCTGAAATTTAGTTTAACACAAAAAAATCAAGGTCAGATCTCCTTGGTTAGGAGCACAATGAAAGAGAAAACTATTTCTGAATATAAAATGATACAGTGATAGTATGACAGGAGTTCTAGAATACTAAAATTTTGGCAGCTGGAGATGCATATCATATGCACACTGGCATTTGGTGGATACAAAGGGACAGGGACTTTTGAAACTGTGCTTTGTTCATCTTATACAAAATTGGAAACACACTTTTATGGAAAACTTGAAGCCATTACAATGTTTTTCTGATTTTAAAAAAATAATGGTGAGAGAAAAGGAGAGAGAAACTGCTTTTCCCTGAAAGCAAAGTGGAAACAAGACTATGTAGACCGCTGTAAAAGAAAATTTAGGGTGAGTTCAACTTCTGTTTCTTGGAAAAAAAGGGATCATGAGGAATTTATGTACCAGCCCTTTGAGAGTAAATAACAAAGCCCATTAAATTGTAATCATGAGTTCTGAACAGAAAGCATGTTAGAGTCAGAAGACAGCAGATTTGGATCCCCGTCTTTTCATAGTGAAATTTCATAGGAAAGAATAACTCTGTTAATGAAGAGGTGACAAAGACAAGCTTCATCAATTATCTGCTAGCTTTTAATTGCCAACTGCAAGTTGAGCCTGATTTGACCTAGTATGTTCTTTTCTTCTCTAATCCAGCAAACGAGAAAGTGTAAAAACTCACGAATTACTTTTATTTGGGATGAAGCAGATGAGCTGTGTTCAGGCAACATTGAAAATGGGAGAGATCATTTAAGAACCTGTTTCTTGCTGCTTCACAGGGATGTCACTGCTTGCCTGTTAAGTAATGAACTTACTTTTTGACCTATTAGTATGACACATCCAAATACCAACAGCGAAGATGCTTGCCAGCATGGGCCAAATATGTTATATAAGCATATAATTTTGTATACAACTATAGCTACAGAGGCACTTGGATACTTAGAAAGCAGTGTCACAGAAAGGGACCTGGGTGTCCTAGTCTGTGAGAAGTTGAATATGAGTCAGCAGTGCCCTGGCAGCCAGGAGGGCCAACTGTGTCCTGGGGGGCATCAGACAAAGCATCNAGCAAAAGGTTGTTCACCTGGAGTGACAGGCTGCCCAGGGAACTGGTCACAGCACTAAGCCTGACAGAGTTCAGAAGGCGTTTGGATGATACTCTCAGGAAATGGTCCTGGGGATGATCCTGTGCAGCACAGAAGTTGGACTCAATGTTTCTTGTGGGTCACAGCATATTCTGTGATTCAATGATAGATACCTTATCCCCAACATGTAGAACCATTGCAACTACATCAACAGTATCCCTAGCACCTGTGTACAACAAAGCTTCATTGGGAACATCAACCAAGCTTCACAGATGCAACATAATTGGCAGGGATCAGGCAGCTATAGAAATGTGAATCTGCTTGGATTCAAACAACTCTGCAATAATTATACCGTCAGTTCTCATTCAAAAATGTCTGGAGATGAAAAATTCCCATGAGCTGTACAACCGTTTTAACTCCATAGCCAACGGCTAAGCTGATTTCTCATCTTGCTGAGTTTAGACTCAATGAGAAGCAGCTGAAACTAATAGAGTTCTAGAAACATGTAGTAGAAGGAATTTTATCAGAATTTATATCTATTGAGAAAATTGGATTTAACTTTAGAGTTTTAAAACTCCTTGAAATGAAGGTGAAACAATACACAAGGATGGCATTATTTCCTATTATTCAGCTGCACTCAGCATTTCCCTGCTATCTAGTCTGTCTCTGCTCAGGATAGCCCAGAGCCAAGAGACAGCACGATGTGGGAAGCTAGTGTTCAAATACACTAAACAAACACAGGGCCAGATTATGATGGCTACTGCTAAATCTGATTTTAGGGGCTGATCAAGCATTTAGAACTCCTTTCTTTTCCATAAGCATGAAATTTGCTTTATGGAGAATATACACTTAGCTTGCCTAGGCGATATTGTGCTGATGAAAATATGTGTAGAAGAGCAGAGATACAATTATCTTGAGAAAATGTCTATCCCCATCCTGAAGAACTACATCAGTTCTTGAAATAGGAATGAATAAAAATGAGAGTGATAAAACCAATGAGACCTCAGAATATGGAAGAGTGTGTTATCTTAAAAAGTCAAGAGAAGAATCCAGGTCAGTGTTACTTGTGCCATCATGAAAAATAGCAACCAGACACACAAAAAGTGAGGAAGGACTAAAAAGCTTTGTTGGGCACTGTCAGGATGATTAAAGTTAAAAAAAAAAAACAAACAGTCTTTGTAAAAGATCAGTGATAAAAATACCATCCCATACAGGTTGAAAATAGCAGGATAACCTTACAGGAATAAGTGTCCCACTTTTCTGAATGTGACCTGTAGATGAATTAGCATAGATAGCTGAAGATTAGAAAGACAGCTTGTCTTTCTAATAAGTGAGTATCTACTGGACCAAGAACACTAAAATACATGACTAAGGAAACTCACGGAATAAGTCATAATCTATTTAAAAAAACCTATAGATATAAAAGGACAGCAGTAACAGGTAGAATACCTATAAAGCAATGCTCTATTTAGAAATTGATGACATGTACAGCAAATTAAGAGAAAGTAAGTCTCTTTCAGCATTTTTGTTCCCTTATGAAGTAAAATTCAAAGACAGTTTACAACACTTAAAAAGATTCAGTAAAGGTTGTAGCAGCATATGAAAGAAGACAAATAAATAAAATAATAATTAAAAAAAAGACAAGTGTAGTAGGGGATTAAAACCAAACTAATTTAATTTCATTAATTCATAATTTGATTCATTCCATAGCTATACTTTCCAATCTTTCATAGATGTATAGATTTGTTCTAATCATATCTTTTTATATTCCTCTAGAGTGAGCCAACCCAGCCAGCCTCATTCTCTTTCAGCAGAATCTTCCAAAGCTTGTTTGTACCTGAAAGATTTCCCTTCTGATGCTTTTCAGAAGACAGTGCTGACTTCACTGTCTCAGAGGTGTCCATGAACCTACCAGAAATCCAAAATTTTTTCCTGGAGGCTGGCAACAGTAGGAAAAGACCAAACAAATTCCAAATTATTGTGTTAAAGAAGCAAAGCCTTGTGTTTTTAATCTGAAGAAGAACACAGATCATAAACAATCGAAGACTAAATCTGGAATTAAGGAATTTAAACTACAGTTACATTATGCATCCTTAGCAGGAACTCTAGGGGAAGGAAGATAAAATACACTGTCTGAGAGGACAAAAACAACTACAGTGTGCCCTGCCTGGACCTAAGGAAGCATTACATTAGATTATGAAGTACTGCATATGTACTTAAATCTAGTCACTGAAATGTGAAATCGAACAGAAAGCACGTTTGAGAAGAAGAGATTCCTGACAGAAATATTAAACCACTATGGAGTACGTACTGAATGTGTGCATGCTACCAGTTATATGTGTTTAACTAAAGAAATTTAAAACACATAGAGCACCCACACAAGTTTTTCCAAGATGCTGGGACACCATATGATTATTCATTTACTCATCTTTAACTGAAACTAAATTCCCAGAAAGCAAATGTGTGAGCTCTTTCTAGAGACAGCTCTACTGTTCCTTCTATTCCCTTCCTTCATTTATTCCTGGTTACAATCTCTTTTCTAAAAATCTGTAGTAATCACTTTTCTGAGTGATGCAGGCAATCACTATGGCTTTCAAGACTGCACTAATTCACAGTCAAAAACAATGTCCTGTCTGACACACCAAGGACCAAGCAGGAAATAGCTGAAATACATGGCAGTTCACTAAAATCTCCGTTAGCTGTATGAAAAAGATCTCACCAAATTTATGAAAGATAACAGCAGCAGAGTTCAAGGGTTCAGTTATACAGTGTTTCCTTAGACTTAAATCTACCAAAGTAATGCAAATGTTATAACTCAGATATCAAAGCCTTATGGGAGGAAAAGGGTCTTTCCAGAATCTGTTACTGGGTTTGATTGCAAATATAACAAAAAAAGTGCTCTTTTCTGACAGATTCAGATTACAAGCAGAATTGCAGAGACATGCAAATAACTCATCAGTTAAACTTACTAACCACTTACAACTTGAGAAGGACAAAGATTTGTAACAATTATTTAAGTTAAACTACTTTACCCATCTCTACTCAAAAATAAATTGTAAATGCATCTTCTGAACTTCTTTTCTAGAAAAAATCAATTCTCTGTATCTAAGATACTAACACAACAGTTAAGAAACAGTTATTTCTGCAAAAAAGCAACATGGAGAAAACATTCACAGGTCTAAGGTGGTGAAAACTTATCAGTTATTTGGAGCACAAGTATGCAAGGCCTGTTTCTAATATTTGTAAGCTTTCAAGGTCAATGTGTGTTGTGGGGTGAAAATGAAAGTAAAACTGGTCTTTTTTCCTACCGTGCGGGGGACCCCCCGCCCGCGCGGGCCGAGAGCGTGCCCAGAGCCGGCGGCAGGGGTTTGAAGACTTGGGCGGCTCGGTGGCACCCGCCGTGGCAGCGGCAGGCACAGCCGCCAGGCCCATCGCGCTCCTCCTTCCTTCGTCTCTGCCCACTGGCGCCGGCCGCTTGGCCCGTGCACCCGCCCGCCCAGGCGAGTGCGGGTGGTGCCGGCCGAGCGGCGGTGGCATTGCTCAGCGCGTGTGTCCCTCAGAGCGGCAGCCAGCCCGGCAGCCCTCCCGGCCTGCGTGTCACTTNGAGAGAGACCAGCACTATTCCAGAGCGTTCTCACCCCAACACAGGCCCTGGGAAAGCTTAATTTGTCTGTTTTTTTGCACTTTATTGTCGGGTTTTCTGTGTGTGTGAAATAAACTGTGATATTTGTGTGTTTTCTTTCTTTTTGGGGGTGTGTGTGACTTCTCTTGGACATCTCTTGTCAGAATCGCTATTTTAAGTGGTAAAACCACGACAATGTGAAGTTTATATGAAGCCAAGGTAAAGATTTTAAAATGGTGCTAATGTCTTAAGTCAGTCAAGCACTGCTGAGATTTTTCAGATATTGCCATTTTGTATAAACGGGGTTCTGTAAACAACATCATTGTGAAGACCACATAAAGAAAAGATTGCCTGTATGTCGCCTCTGAAAAACCAGCCACGTTAATTGATTCACAGTCATTTTTAACCACTAGGTATCTCACTTTGCAATTCTTCATATCATACAGAATAGTAAAACAGAACTAGTAAATCCAAGGTTAATAAATGTGATTAGACTAATACATGAAGAGGAACTCATGTGTACAGAGAGATGCTAGAGGAAAAGTCTCACATATATTTAGAGATGAGTTACATTATTTCTGTTTTAATCTTATAAAACTATGCACACCCATAGCTTAACAAAATGAAAGCTTGCCATCCAAATCCATTATAATAAAACCATGATATGATAGAATTAAAGAAATTGTGACATTAATGTTATTTTTAATGTTGCATAGCTGAACCTGATAGCATCATCAAGAAGCAAAGGAGAGGGACATCCCAAAATATAGTGTTCTTGGCAAACTGCAGAATAGAACAGAGATCTCAGAACTTGAGTCTCATCCAACCTATTTCAATTCCCATGAAACACAAAGGATGCAAATAAACCATAATAACCCTGGATTATAAAAAATTATGGTTCTACAGCCACATCAAAAAGATACCACCTGCGAGCAGTGGAAAACAAGTAATTTCCCATCACATTAACAATTTGTGGAAAGAAAAATCCAATGAAAAACAGTATTGTCCTTTCCAGATAATAACAATGTATTTCGAATTTACAGGAGGAAAAAAATCCAACACCCTTTATGCTTTGATATTCTTTTTTGTCTTTGATGGTCATTTCAATAAGTGTTTATGAAAAAAATCTCCCCAGTTCAGTGTGGTTGCCCGAGTAGGAGTGCCTTGTGATTTCAGACAATGTGGTGTGTGTATATCTATACACAGAGTAGCCAGTATGTACAAAGAGAGGTAATGAGTGAAATATAAAAGTATAATCATGTTTGCTGAATTTCTCAAGCTGTAATCACGGCAAAGTTCTTGATTACACATTTCAAAGGGCTTCCTGACTGCAACTCCTAAAAGTTCACCAGATCACATGTACATCAATATTAGGAACCAAGCTTTACTTAACCCGTGGCTTTTTATTCAGACTCTTATTTTGGACACTTCTCTCTTAAAGGCCAAGTTCATTTTCTCTCTGAATCAGTCACTGGCATCTCCCCAGTCTCCCCAGTCAACAAGGTCTCATTTTGAGTGGGCTTAATTTAAAAATATGGCAAATTGTACAGATAAATAAATTATAAATAAATAAAAATGAGTAAATAAACCAAATATCCTAGACTTAGCATAAGAAAACCCTACTATATTGGTCATCACTGAAGATTGTTTGAATTATCTCACACTTTTAAAACCCATTGGTAATAGCTTCCAATGAATACTTTTGCCTAGCTAGTGCATCGCATACATTTACTAAAACTCAGGCTGATGTTGCTGTTTATTACTAAAATTGCACGTGACTTGCTATGGTAAGATTTTTTTTACAGTAATTTGTAGCTTGGAAAAATACCTATCTAGATGGAAATTCTCTCTGCCTACTTTCTTCATGCTTTCTTTTTTATTGATACCTTTTCTAAATGACATCCAGAGCAGTTTTGTAATTCTATTATCATGGCTGCAGCAAAATTTAATTTTGCCTTTGCAAAAACTCTCTAGTGACCTTCTTTTGAGAAGTTCTTGCAAGGTCTATCTTGAAATTTGTGAGGGCATACAGAATTTTTATTAGACTGTTGTCTGAAAATCCACCTCTGGTCGATGCTCATCAAATCTCTGAAGTGTTCAGAGGTCAGGGAAGGGCTTTTGTTCAATCTCCTGTTCAAAAGAGGGTCAGCTCTGAGGTCAGGTTGGACTGAGTTCTGTGGAAAAAAAGTGCTGGAATCAGGGTCAGAGCAGGGAAATCAAGCAGATCAAACAGGACAGCTGTTGACCTGTGACTGAAAGACTCCTTAGTTGCAACAGTAACTTGCAACAGTAACCTCTAAAAGTGTCACTGTTATTTACCTAGATGGTATTGCTGCTTCTGGGGTTTGTGGGTATAGATATGTAAGAATTACATTACCTTTTGCAAGGAAAAAAAATCTAAAAGAACAGCAAAATCGAGGCATCAATTAGATAATGAGCCACATGTTCTTGAACACATTGTGGCTTTTTCAGTGGTTAGGGACAGGTAACAAAATACATTTTTCAGTTGTGTCTAAGCCTTAAAACCATGCCATCATCCTCTTCCAGTTCTTAGATTTTCCAGGCTACTAAAAAGATCAAAATTCTTATATAAGGTCAACTTAAAATGCTGTTCAACTCTAAATATTTTGTTTCAGAGTACGATTAGTATTTTCATTCTTTTTGCTTTCTAACTTGGCTCATTTTTTAAAATGCGGATTTCTCTCAGACAGAAAACATAAAAGTTTCATTTACATTAGTAGGGCTAGGCTAGATATTAGGCCTGACCAGGATAGGGTTAATGTTGGATGAAGTAGTTCTAGTATGGGGAGGTGGAGTGTTCCTGTTTGGGTGTGCATATAGAGGATAGTTACTAAGAGGGGAAGAGAGCTAATGAGTGTATAAAACAGAGATAAACTCCAGCACTTAAACGTTCTGGCTGGCTTCCTCAGCGGGTAATTAGGATTAGGGTGGGGATTAATGTTGCTTCAAATGCAATATAAAATAGTGTTAGTTCTGTGGCTGAGAAGGCTAAAATGATGAATGGTTGGGTTATAATTATGGTTAGGGTAAAAATTTGCTTGCGCGGGGTCGGTTCCTGTTGTAGGTGGTTTTGGCTTGCTATGATTATGAGAGGGAGGAGTCAGCAGGAAAGGACTAGCAGAGGAGACAAGATTTGGTCAATTCCAGATCATAGGGTGAGATTTTTGTGGGGAAAGTAGGTGGGGGCTAGTCATTGTAGGCTTAGGAAAGCAATTATGAAGCTGTGGAGGGTCACGTTAGTTCATAGGTGCTTGGGGTGAGAAAGAAAGGCTGTGGGGAGGAGCATTACTGTTGGAATAATGATTTTTAGCATTGTAGTGTGTTGAGGTTATGAAGCTGGTCAGAGCCGTGGGTGCGTGTGGAGGCTACAAGGATGGCCAGGCAACTATAAAATAATTCCATATTTCATAGAGAAGATATTTTATTAGAGAAGTCAAAAAAGAACTATTTTTCTATTTTAAAAAATCATTATCTAATAGTGTTCACTTTCATAAATATTTTTTTATTCCCTCAAAATGCCAAATACAGTATTAAAGATTTACCACTACTCACACATTTTTCTTATTTGTGTAGCTTCAGAACATGAACAATTTCTTAACAATTAATTTAACTTCATAACTTCCTTGCAAGATGAGGAGGAGTGTTAGTTATTTCTTCTTCATGGAGCCTAAACTGAAATATAAAAGAAATTCACTGAATATAGGCTAATTTGGCTGTCCAGTAAGGACACCTAGGACCCAGTCTTTCAGACTACCTAGAATTATTACATTTAATCTGTTCTGTATGTGCTTTACATTGGTTTTTATGAAAACTGAATGCAAGTCATACTCCAAGGCTTCAAAACCTGTCCACCTGCTAATACCTTATTATAAATGACTGTCAACATCACAGAGAAATGTGATGTGATGCTGTGGCAGAGATTGGGATTTTTTAATAAAGCTTCATCATAAATGAACTGTTTTAAGAACTGACGCTCTCTCCTTAGAATTGTAATATCACAGAATATGCTGAATTTGAAGAGACCCATAAGGATCATCGAGTCCAACTCCTGGCCCTACACAGGACACACTAAGAATCACAACCTGTGCCTGAAAGCGTTGTCCAAATGCTTCTTGGATTCTGAGAGGCTCAGTGCTCAGCCCAGTGCTACTTCCCTGGAGAGCCTGTTCCAATGTCCAACAACCCTCTGTGTGAAAAAGCTTTTCCTGACATCTAACCTAAACCTTCCCTGACTCAGCTTCATGCCGTTTCCTAAAGTTCTGTCACTGATCATAAGTGAAATGATCAGTACCTGCCCTTTCACTTTCCCTCACAAGGAAGTTGTAACTGCAATGAGGTCTCCCCTCAGTCTCCTCCAGGCTGAATAGACCAAGTGATCTCAGCCACTCTTTGTAAGGCTTCACCTCCAGACCCTTCAACCTCCTTGAAGGCCTTCTTTGGACACTCTCTAATAGCTTATTATCTTTATTATATTGTGGTGCCCAAAACTGCACATAATATTCAAGGTGAGGTCACACCAGTGCAGAGCAGAGTGGGACAATTACCCGCCTCGGCTGGCTTGTGATGCTTTGCCTGATGTCTCCCAGGCCATGGTTGGCCCTCGTGGCTGCCAGGGCACTGCTGACTCTTATTCAACATGCCACTGACCAGGACCTCCAGGTCCCTATCATAGCACTGCTCTCCAACTTCCTATTCCCTACTCTATACGCACAACCAGGATTGCCCTGTTCCAGGTGTAGATCTGGCAATTTTGCTTGTTAAAATTCATATTGTTGGTGATTGCACATCTCTCTAATTTGTCAAGGTCTCTCTGCCCTCAACACTCCTTCCAATTTAGTGTCATTGGCAAAATCTTTCTTAGAATTCCTCTGAGTCCTGCATCCAAGTCATTAATGAAAATATTGAAGATAACTGGGACAAGGAAAGAGCCCTGCAGAACTTCACTGGTGACTGGATGCCAGTCTGATTTTACTCCATTCTCTATAACTTTTTGTACCTGACCTGTGAGCCAGTTGCTCTTCCACCATATAACATGGTTATCCAGCTGTGGGCTGAATATTTTGTCCAAAAGGATACTTTGAGAGACACTATCAAAAGCTTTGCTGAAATCCAAAAAATTATGTCTACTGGCTTTCCTAGTTCAACTAGGCGGGTTACTCTGTCATAGAAGGAAATCAGGTTTAGTAAGCAGGACTTTCCTCCCATGAAGCTGTGCGGGCTGTGACCAGTGACTGCGTTATGCTCCAGGTGTTTTTCAATACTCCCCAGAATAATCTTCTCCATAACTTTACCAGGCACTGAAGTCGGATTGACAGGCCCGTAGTTTCTGCAATCCTCCTTCTTACCCTTCTTTAAAACTGGGACAACATTTACCAACTTCCAGTCAGATGGGACCTCTTCAGATTCCCAAGACAGCTCAAAAATAATTGAGAGAAGTTTTGTGGAGACATCAGCCAGCATTTTGAGGATTCTTGGATGAATCTCATCAGGCCCCACAAATCTGTAGGGATCCAGCTGGATCAGCAGATCCTGCACAAATTCAAGGTCAACTGGGAGTTGATCATTCTCACGGTTATGGTCCTGTAGATTGGTCCTCCTTGTCCTGTTGTCCTCTTTTTTTTTTACTACATGTGTGATATGTCAGTATTCCCTGAGGCAGAGCTATTGCAAACAGCTGTTGCCTTCTGACACTACCACTAGAGGAGATTTGAAGCATGTGCTGAATAATACAATGCCTTATGGGTTAAGAACCATCTGTAGGAACCTTGCAATTAGGTAGTGCTTCATGGCATTCTTAATTCAAAGAGATTTACTTCATAACTTTAGGAATAAAGTCATGAAGTAGTTCCCTGCATCTAAGTTTGTGTGCGTATGTACATCCACATCACGGATATCCTCTTCCTCCAACTATTCCTGCTCTAATTAAGAATGTATTTCCCAACAATCCCTTGCAATGAAATATAATAAATTGTATGTTATCTTCTCTTGTGAAACCATATCAGAAATAAATTAAGGATTTGAACACAGCTTTGATGGTTTATGCATCTTTCTATTCCCACGTAGTTACGTTTCAGAGCCTTTTCATGCTATCATTATTTTTACACTGATAAGTAAGGATCCTAATAACAAGAAATCAGGCCAAGTATATGCAGGCCAACATAAATAATCATACAACATTGAATATGTAGATTTTGTCCCACATTCCACAGGGAATCCATTTCATCTATACATATAATCATTTGGTGAACAACATGAGTTTTGACAGTTCAGAAAATTAAGACAGAAAGCCTGTGTACAACTAAAATGTCTTTATGATGTCTGTTCTTTGCTGAAGTTTTTGCATGAATGAAAGGCCTCCAGAAATGCTGACAGGTACTGATATGCTAAGGAAAATATTTAGGTGGTAGCTGGTCCCTACCTTGACGGAAGACATCTGCTCATTGGCCAGAAAGTGGTGTAGAGTTTGGTTTTGCTTTGGGTGTTTATCGGGCAGACAGATTGCTCCATGTTGGCATAATTAACTAAGTATTCATATGTATAAGTGCATTAATTTGTTCTTATATAACATGTTGTCATATATTGCCTAAGGGTTCTTTCCAGCTTTGAATACACCACCTGCCTACAGTCATATGTTCCCTACAGGAAGACAGGTTCTACCTGCAGCTTCTATTAGCCCTCTTCAGTGCTTCACCTCATTGAAGGGCATCTACTATTTTTCAGTTCTACTCAGCTTTTTCATTTCTTTGCTCACACTATGAGATGCCTTCAAAGCTTCAAAACTACAGTATGGAAGAAAAGTTCAATGTGAACTCACTTCCGTAGATGACAAGAAAGAATACGTTTGCAAGATGTAAGTGAAATTAAATGGGAAAACAGTGCTGTGCAAAAGAAAAATGCAGGTCTTAAGCTCAGGAGATTTAGTTTCATGTTCTGAGTTAGATATCAAAATTCTCACAGAAGCTTTCTTTTCTTCCTGAAAATCTATTCAGTTTATTAAAATGTTGGTTCTTATTATCCATGGGAGAAAGACATTGGAAAGAAAGTATTGCTTAGGGTGTAGCAATTAGGAAAAGAATAGTGTTGAGTTTTATTTGTTTTCTTCCTTTGACTTCCTTTTCATTGTTGAATTTTAATTCTCATTTGAAAATAAGCAAATATTTTCTTCAAAGTGTGGTAAGGGAGAGAAAAAGAAAAACTATTTTAATCCTTTATGTAGGTTTCAAGGTTTTTTATCACCTTAGAGATGATAATGCAATTGGGGCCTATCTCATTCAGGTCAAATCTAACTACTGTGGACGCTAATGAGGAGATTCTTCTTTTTAATAGGATATATACATCGGAATAGTCCATGAGATTAGGGAGTGTGCTTTCACATTTTTCTGTACAGCATTTGCTAGTGTTTCCTGCTGCTGCGTTTGTCCTTAATGAATAATTTTTTTCCTATGAGTGAGTAAAATGTTTGCCTTAGTAAAAGTCTGCAAATTAGACATGCCTAGTCTGATAAATTTGCATGATACTTTGGCAAACTCATACAAAATAATTAATAATTAACAATGTCCAGAAATGCTGTTCTGTTTCTCTTTATTGACTGCTACAGGCTGTTTGCATGACTTTGTTGCTATGTATGTCCACCTCCTCAGCACAAAATTAAAGCTGCTAGTCTTGAGTCACAGTAATATTGTGAAAAGAAAATCAAATTCCAGCTGCTTTCATCAATAGGGAGATATTTAAGGGAGGATTCCAACAGGAAATTACAACTGCTAATTCAACACACTGGACATACTTCTTTTGACTGTGATAAAGAAACTGATTCTCAGGTGAGATAAGTAAGCGAAATCATTAAAAAATAGAATTTATCCGTGTTTTTGTTTGTTTTCAGTAAAAGTTTAAAAAATTCAAGGACTTCCTGCATGTTAAATGGTGACTATATCAGCTTCTAGGTATGATAATCAGCTTCATAATTTCTTTAACTTTTTCCTAAGCTCAAATATTGACACTATCCAACAGCACATTCACTACTTAAAATACGCATCTATTTTTTAACTTTAGGGAATATTTGAAGTGGATAAAATCAGTGAAGAATACAATTACCAGGCTGGAATGCTTGTGTTCTGCTTAGAACAGAGTTTAAGCTTTTATTTTCCTCACACTGACCTTTTCTTTTTCATTTAGTAGTGGCCACAAACCCATTCTTGCAAGCAAGAGTAACAAAATCCAGTGATTTGAATAGCCTATTGTCTAGCAAATAGGGTTCATCCTATATTTATCGTTCAGTCTACAGGGATAAATTTTCAAAATAACACAGGGAAAATAAAGAGAAATTCAGCTATATTGCCTCCATTAAAATCAGCAGGAGTCAAGAGCTAATACCATGGGCACTACTTTAAAAATGTCAGGGTGAGCATCAATTAACTGGGCAGTACTGGTATCTGGCAAAGGATCTGGAATTCAAGGTTATTGAGACAGCATGAGTTCTCACAACATTAAATTAGAAAGGGCAAAATCAGAGATAACCCAGTGCAATAGCCATCCCCCAAAAAATTAGCTCCCGGGATGAACCCAGCATTCATGAACGCTTTCCTCTATGAACTATCCTTTCCAATCAGCAATGAAATGACTCAAACATGTAGCACTGTTATAGACTCTGCATTCTTGTGGTCTTTGTGAGTCAGAATCAGTTATCAATGGAATTAGTGTACAAAACTGTACAGCAGATGAAAATTACTTCTGGGTAATACCAGTACAGAGAGGTATTTATTGAAAGTTATTCAATTTTTTACCCAGGGAAAGAATAAACTGAAGTCCAGGGAAGAGTTACAGAATGATTTCCAAGGAGGACTTACCCTTGGTTACTACTGTCACAGAAAAAATGGAAATTACTTTTTTTTTGGTGCAGGAGAGAGAAGCCTGAAGCATCTGCCTCTGCTGGAATTTTGATACGCTGAAAACGGATACAGTCCTACAGTTGTAGGAAGATTGCTCCTCCTTTAGAATTCTCTCATTGCATATACTCACAAACACTATAATGCAAGATGAATAAACAATAGGAAGCCATAATGAAGCTCTAGATCACCTACCAAATACACCTTGCACAAGGTTTGAAAGTGTTCAATTTAAAAAAAAAACAAAACAAAAAAACCCAAAGTCTGGGTGAAATCCTGAAATATAAGAAGAATAATTATGCCCTACCTACCTGCACCACAAAGAACTTAGTCTTTCTATTACCTGTTTTAACATATTCATGGCAAAAATGCTGGAATCTATGAAATATGTGGATTGCATAGCCATTTTCTAGACAACTCTAATTGAGAGAAAATTAAATATCACTTTTAGACAGATGTTCGTCCCTACTTTATTCAAGTAATGATTTTTCAAAATTGATTAGCAATAACCCATAGTAGAGATAATCTTAACTGGAATCTTAATCTTAATCTTGCATCTAATCAGGAGCAAATGCTAAAGAACATGAAGATATTGGACACAATTCAAAGTTCACATAAGCTTTTCTATTCACTTGAGAGAGATCTGGATCAACCTGAGGATTAACCTAGAACTAAGGAATAGAAAGTGGCATTCAGATTACATAGTTACTGGTAAAGTGCAGGGAATGAAGTAAAAGCAAACAAAACCAAGGAAAGCTGGAAATTAAGGTAAAAGTCTTGTTATCTACCAATAACTATAGTTTAAAAAAGTAGATGTGTGTATGTATATATATTACCCTCTTTTAACAACTGTTGAATGCAAAAATAAAAACTCTGTACTAAAACCAAAATGAGACTTGCTGAATGACAGTATGCCAGACTTGCAACTGCAATCCCACTCTACATCAACAGAAAATATTAGCATACATGTATTTTTCTAAGGAGTCCTGTTGCAGGAGTTGCTCCAAGTTATTTAGTATTACAAGAAAATTTAAACACATTACAAACCATTAATATTAAGTCATCTTTGTATTTAATTTGAGGATGAATACTTGTTACCTCTGATATTGGTCTAATCCTGTAAATAACCTCCACAAAGACGGACTTTTATGGCCCTGCAGAGAGCTGCTGATTTCAGTAGTTTCTCTACAGATCTATCCAATAGATCACTATTACATTACAAGTCCAGGTCTGTGCTCAGCAGAATATTTAAGAGCACACTTAAATCCATACTTACTCATCAGAGCACTCAACTTTAGGCGTATACTCAAGCCTTTCCAGAATCAATATGACTTAAATGTTTTACTGCTATGGGTAAATATTTCGATTGGGACATTGGTTGGTTATGCCAACATGTACACCTCATTTCTCTTCTGTACCGCGGAATATGGAATATTTATTGTGACTCATACTACTATTAAATTGTTGGATGCAGTAAAAAAATTACCAAATTGTATTTGACCTAATCCACTTATATATTTTTATATTTTTTCTTCAATAAAGTTTGTTCGGAACAAATCTAATACAGCATTTCTGTGACCTTTTTCATAGGACTTG